>JBBDHG010000409.1:20000-60000 GCA_037951165.1 Lophius americanus
AAACGTTTCAGTCGTCTGTGGAGCCCTCAAATGGTCAGGGTTAGTCATGGGTCTATTCCACAGACGAGGGGCAGCAGAACAGAATGCCCGATCACCCATGGTGCTGAGCTTAGTCCGGGGAAGGAGGAGGCGGTATGAGTGGATGTGGGTGAGTGTACTTGCATTATTTTGACTAATAAATGGTGTCACTAATTTCTTGGATTGTTTACAAAGTATTTTAACTCAACAGGGGCCATATTCTGATAAAATATCCAATTATTTTGTGAACCACATGCACAATCCTATTGTCTGTCTAGGTGGCATTACCTTCGGCAGATATTATTGGCCAAAAAACTGTAGGTAGAGTAATCTTCAGGTCAATCAGTCAGGTCATTGTTTTGATACGGCAAATGTAAAATTATTCTTATATATTGGTATGTTATACCACAGGTCAATCCATAGAACCAGGTCATTCTTTTTTCATCTGTTTCAATATTTATCAAGGTGTAATAATAATCTGAAGAATCTCTGTTACCTTTGTTTTATTATATGCAAACATAATCTCTTTATTTATTAACAAAATAGAAATATAAAGAAAACTAAAATATATATAAAAACATGAAAGTTAACAGAAGTATTTGGTCCTCTCCCATCCTTTCAATCATGAATCTATTCACCATATTCAAAATAATAATCCTTAGTTTTAGAAAAATATGTGCAAAAACATTTTCAAAATAATAAGGATGTAATTTTTTGCTCAGACAACAATATTTCCAAAATTATAATGTTTGGAATCAATATGAATAAACTTTATTTTATCTTTTAAGACGATTTCAAACAAAAATGTATCCAAACATCAAATAAAATTAATTAACACAGTATCAAAATAAAAGTAAGGAAAAATATGCGCTTTTGAGTTTAAAAGCATAAATTATTTAAGATTTTTTCTTTGCCTACTCTGCTTAACTTCAACCTGCTGGTTGACATGTTTTTATTGTGCCTGCTTCTTTCGCTGGCGAAGCTTCCATGGACTGAACATTGACGTATTTCTGAAGTAATTAAATATATATAATGGGCTCTTATTGCCCCCAAGCCTTTTCTTGGTTTTCTACAGGATATTTTAGCAGGTTAGACGCTGTACAGTAGTTCTCTGCTTCTGTGTGTTTTGTCATCAACACCCCCTTCTCTATGTCTTGCACTAGAGTATCTGTCTCTGCTTTCATAATCCTTATCTCTGTCTCTTCCCCCACAATCTCTTTCTCTGTCTCTTCTGTCTTATTGTCACTCTCTTCTCCCACCATTTCTATCCAGGTCTCCTCTACTTGAGCCTCTACTTCTTTCTCCAGAATATCTGTCTCTTCCATGTGAGTGTGTCTCTGTTTTCCCACCCTCTCCATCTCTGTCTCTTGTAATTGAGTCTACAATCAAACAGAAGAGACAGAGAAAGAGATGGTGGGAGAAGACTCCCACCATCTCTTTCTCTGTCTCTTCTGTCTAATTGTCACTCTCTTCTCCCACAATTTCTATCAATGTCTCCTCTACTTGAGTCTCTGTCTCTTCCACCATAATCTCTTCTTCTTTTGTTTGAATGTCTTCCTACTCTCCCAGCATCTCTATCATGTTCTCTTCCCCATCAGTTCTGTCAAAGCCTTTTCAATTTTTGTGTTTTGTAATGCTTGGTCTGTTGTGATCTGATGATTCATCCAGGTCAGATGTTTGAATGGTCTCTCTCACCTTAGCTGGACATTCATCATCACATGGATTGTCCCCAGAACAACTTATCTTCCTTCTTCTCTTCTCTTTAAGCCTATTTTTCTTTCCTGATGACTTTTCAGTGTCTTGACTGTTCCTGCTTCTCATTTCCTGGTCTTGTCTTGCTGTCATCTTTTCTCTACGAGCCAAACTTTGCTATTTGGATAAATCAATGTATTCATTTTCAGAGCCTTGTACCTCAGTGTCCTTTCTACTTGTTCCAGTCTTTGGTCCATCTCTTTTTTTGTTGTTCAAAGTAATTGTAAAGGCAGCTTAATCCCGCATTGCAAAGGCCTCATCGAGGTCTAAGTCTGCCTCGTAAAATTTCTCGGCTGTACTGTCGGAGTGGCACATCAATCGACGAACGTTTGTTTTTCTTAAGGATGTTATGTAATGACCCACCGTTCAAGTTAGAGAAAAAAATAATTCGGAATCACAGAAAGGAAACTTGTGGCGATGACACAGGAAACAGTTGAACCACTTGTATTCCTTTTTAGTCAGGGGAATTTGGGCAAGACCAAATGTTTCCGGAGTTTTATGCTGTTTAAACTGCAAAAGACAAAAAAACAAAAAACTTAAATTCGTAAACTTGGAAGCACTCTTGATCTTAATATAACATTTTGGATTAGTTTGAATGATGCACCTGGAAAAATTTTAGCTATTTATTGCCATTATAGCAAAGGTAAGTGAAAAAAATGCCACAGTTTGGATTAGCCAACAAGAGATTTTGATTGCAAGGTAATATAAGAGTATGTTATAGAATGTTACTTGATATAAACATGAAACATAATTTCGTCCAATAACAGAGAAAGCTTAAATCATCTAAAAAATTTCATCTTCAACTACTGACTAAAACGTCTAAAAACAGTTGTTTTTACCTCAATGATTCTCCGCCCTGAACCATCTGAATTTGCAGAGACCACTCCTCAACCATTATATTGGCCAGGACCCACTTCCTGTGTCCTGTTGTACACACACTTAATCCCCCGAACAAGCCATGCAGCCACTCCAGGTTATCTCTGTTGGGCCTTTTCTCCAGAGTTACTGTGAAGTACAAAAATATTGTTCTAAGGTGACACACTCCCCAAATTCATTTTATACAGAAAATTTACAAACTTAGGGCTGATGGGATCTCTTTCTGTGCATTTTTCAGGAAGGAGGCGATGTGGGCAGGTTTAAAGAGCATAGCTGAAAGAGAGTCATAGAGAATTGTTTCACATTCCTTACATTTCAATCACTCAATGGCATTATGAGACAAAAATCACAGCTGAAAACACAAGTGAGAGAGACCAAAGAGAAAAGGAAAGCGCTGAGGAACTAGACTTTCTTATTCGAACAGCTTGTCGGTGGGTCTGAAGGTCCTTCCGAGTCATCTCTGCAACGTCGCTAATGGTGAACAAAGCTCCCTGTAATCGCTTACGGGGAGCTTTGATGTCAGTCAGCTGTGGCTCAATGAGGAAAGTCCCTACATTCCCAATGACAAGAAGCTGCGTGGTAACGACATGTCTCTTAAGGCTATTTGCCCATCTAGACATTACAAGAAACAATAAACATACGTCAGTATTCAGCTCTTATATTGAGATGACAATGGAAGTGATTATGATAAGAAAGATTGGAAAAATTTTTCACTTGGATTTCCTCATTGGTATTACTGAAAGAAAGTATTTACTGAAGTAGTCTTTCTCGATCCCTCAAAAAATCGAAGGACATTTGCGGCACTGCACCATCTGCCATAAACAACATGCAATGGCGGACGTGGCCCACGCACTGCTTTGTATTCTCGCCCTGTTTCTTTCCCGGACCAGTGATGTGCTTGAACCATATTTTCAACACATTCGCTGTATAAAAGGTAAAGAAACACAAAAATGATCGATAGGTAGTGTCTTAATATCATATATTTATGACTTTAAACAGGTGAAGCAAATTGGTTATAATGTTATGGCAGGTCAGTATACATTATGTACAATGATATTGAAAGTACATTTGTCGAATTCAATCTCTTGTCAAAATGCATATATTCACAATTGATCTTTTAATAAATGCATTATCTGAATGAAATTTTAAAAAAACACAACAAATATCTATTCCACATTATAAATAAAGCTCAATCAGATAATAAATACCAAAAGTTGGGAGGGCATTCTCTTGGATATTGGTTTTGCTCCTTTCATACTTCTTAGGAAGTTCAGGGGAGGGGTGTTCTCTGGAAGTGCTGTTTCCTTGAGAGAATTTTTTTTTTTTTTTAGGCAGAGGACTTTGTGTCTGAGTCTCTGACAGTTTTCACACTGAAGCTCAGAGGGCTGGTCTGTATCGGAGCCCGAGGAAGTGCTTGGCCCAGGGTTCTCCTCCTGTTGCCCTGGTGTCTCTCTGTCGGTTCTTGAATTGGAATCTTCCTCTTCCTCACTGCTGCAGGTCAGCATCTACATATTAAGTTTGCTTACCATTGAAGGCTGGGGATTGGATTTCCGCATCTTTCGCAGGTCTCTCAATTTAGCCCTTCTCTTGACATAATTTCAGAGTAGCGATCTTTCTGGAAGAAATCAAACATTCCAGAAGATAATGTTAATTGTTATTTGTTTATCACTGATTAACTATGTACAAAAAATAGCTTTATAAATACTCAGTCATATTTTTTAAGTACTGCTGGTATTCCTCTATCATGGTTAACTTTATATTGGCAGTTAATGATTTCCAGTACAACTAGATGACCCAATCGTTTTTTTTAATGCAAACTTTGGCAGGCATTAACCGCTGCATGCAAGGAACACCCAACAAAACATTTAGTTATGGAGATGTTCTGACCCAATTCTCTGCACATCACTATCTGCTCCTTGTCTCTCAGTCTTTCAGATTCTCATTTAATGGTAATCATGGTAACTAAAAAATATAACCCACTGTTGGTAACCATCTTTTTCTAACTTTCCTGACAATAAGCTATAACCTTGATGTTGGTGGAATTTGAACAACTCGCATGGAGAATTAAGAGAATATATCCTGGTAAATGTTCCTCAAGGTTGAGAAAATGTACGGACCATTGAAAACACAAAGGCTTTCGAAAGAGCTATTGCTCGAGTGGAGTCATGAAAAAGTACAAACCTTAATTTCATGATGTTCATTTTCAAGATGTTTGTCTAGTCTTACAAATTTTTTCCCTTTACAGTCTGGACAGTCCGGTCTGTCCCTGTGACTGCACAGAAAGATGCAGTCCCTGTAAGCTTTCTGTGCATTTTTTCACTGGTAAAGAGTAAAGTAATAACGTTTTAACCATAAACATCCTCACTGTCACATTTGGCTAGGCTAACTATTAGAAAATGAAACTGTCCTTGGGAGTCTATGAACCAAAGATTTATGAAAGATCATATATGATAATGTAATTGTATGTAATAACATAATCTATTATTTCTTCTGAATTTCTCTCCACAATCTATATTTCTGACAAGGCTAGGTAAGTATGTGACTTTTCTGTTCAACAAAAAGATGACATAATTATCTAAACAATACAAGATATTTCTTTGAAGCATTATTGGTTGCATGCGGTATTTGTAATAAGTTGGTAATTTTCATGCACCAGTTGGAACACGTTAGTAATTAACAAGGACTATTTGGAACAAGTTACTGATGTACCTGCACTATTGGAATAAGTTAGTGATTTATATGCACTATTTGGAACGGGTTAATAGAAGGGAAATATTTGGAAGGCTTAGGAATTTAAATGATATATTTTGGAATTTGAGCTTACCTTAGCTTAGCTAACCATCCAATGTCAGTGAGTGTCTTCCCAAAAATGAAGAAGCCTTTCCTGGGAGGAGGATATATATTCTCCTAAATCAAATGATTTCATTGGTTAATTCTAAGCCAATCGTCAGTGACATTGTCATATACAATATTTGGAATCTTTCAGTATCAAATATGACATATCCAGAATGCCAATAACTAATTTACTAATTAATAAATTATTCACGTAACTGGCATATTCTCCAATTGGATATTTTCAATATCAAAGATCAATTATCTGGAATCCCAATTCCTCATTTCTTAAATATCTCATTATGGATCTAATTGGCATATTCTCCCATAGGAATGAATTTGGTATCAAGGATCATACCAGTGCGAAATTAAGAGAAAATCTGTAAGTCAGGTCTGATTATAGTATGTGGGTATGAATTCAGACTCAACTTTCACTCCTAAAAAGTCTGCGATTTCATGGAATCGTTATTTCGGTGAAGTACGCTGCCGAAGAACCTTAGTTTTACCACAATAACTTAAGTACTATGTTATGGATCAATTTCAAGCTGTATGTCCCAATATATCTTATTGCAAGGAATAACTGGGGTGCTTTTGGAAATTGTTGGTTGTTTGTTTCATACACTAGGGGAGCTTTATTTCAAAAGGTTTTGTGCTCATTCGTTGGACTAAATTAGTCCAGTTGTGGTGGAAATGAATGGACTCGCAGAGATATATCTTGTATATAAATACAATGTTTTACTGTAATTTACTAATATTTTTGTCACAATCGGGTGTTTTTTTTACAATCAGCCCTGTTTTTTTAATGCAACATCTTAATATTTAGTAAAATTTAGTCGATATTTATTAGACAGGAATTCACTGGAAGTTAAATATTTTGAATATGTACTATAATTAACTCAAACTGTTTATATTTCATTCAAAAAGGGTAGCTTTTTTTATGAATGACAGTGTTTGTCCACCTTAACTTCCTAATTATAGGTTTGTTTTTGGTTAAATGAACTGAATCAAAGAGATTTATCTTGTTTAAATTATATTTCACTAGAAAAGTACATATTTTCTAAACCCTAGGGGGAGCTCTCTTTATGAAAAAAATAGTTTTTTGGACATAACTTGACATTACAAATGAGGAGACCTATCAGGGGGAATTTTTTTGTACAACGCAGGGGAATGGGGATTCACAGGGAAGTACCCTTGTTGTCGATGACAACATGATAGGCCTCATTGAGTAACAGTTTTTACCATGAATTACCTCATTTGCACAGTTGGCATGGCTAACTGTAAGAACATGAAACTGACCTTGGGAGTTTATGAACCAAACATTGATGAAAGACTTCACAATATGAATCTCTATCATATATGATAATATAATCTATTATTTGCTCTGAATTTTCTCCACAAACTACACTGTATTTCTAATTATTATGCTCAACAAAAAGATGAAATACTTATCAAGCCAATATAAAATATTTCTTTGAAGCATCACATGTTGAACATGATGTATTTGCAGTAAACAGCTATTTACAATCACTATTTGGAACACGTTGGTAATGAACATGCAATAGTTGGAGATAACTCTTTATGTACTTACACTATATGGAACAACAGAGATTTGCATGCAAAATTTGTAACAAGTTACTCAAGTACATGCACAATTTGGAATAAGTTTGTGATTTACTTGGGCTATTTGGAAGAAGTAACTGATGTACCTAATTTAATAACTAATTTACTAATTAATAAATGATGCACCTAACTGGCATATTCTCCAACTGGATAATTTCAATATCAAAGATGACTTATCTGGAATCCCAATTCTTCATTTTCTATAATTAATTATGGACCGAATTAGCATAGTCTCCCATAGAAATGATATTGGTATCAAGGATCAATTTATTGCGAAATTAGGGGAAAATCTGTGAGTCCGTTCTGATTATAGAATGTGGGTTTAAATTCAAACTCTAATTTCGAAGATGAGAAGAGAGAACGAGAGAGAATCAGCCACACTCCTACTCTGTGCTACGACACTAAATGAGCCAATTAACCAGGCTTTGAAATAAAACTGCTGTACTTATCTAACCCCAGAGAGGGCCACAACAAACAACAGCTGAATTTCCTAAATATTAACTCAATAGAAGGCAGAACAGCATAAAATGTGACTATTTGCACATGATGTCTTGATCAGTCAAAAGAAACTAGAATTCTAGATTTATAAAAGAATACAGACAAGTGACAATCAAAACAATCATTTTACCAAGATTACTTTACAGATCCAGTTTTAAGATTTTATTCAATTTAGAGAATATGACATGGTTATATCCCAATTCATTTGGAATGGCAAATCCCCAAGAGTGAAAAAAACAAAAAACTCTGCAGCTGCCAAGGCACAATGGAGGGATTATTACTATCTAGCAGCACAGGTAGTACAACGCTCTGGCGCAAGGCACAATGGAGGGAATATTACTATCTAGCAGCACAGGTAGTACAACGCTCTGGCGCAAAAATATTTTTTTCAAAATGGAAATCCTTTGAGACGTGGCACAACCATGATCCAGTTTACGACAATTCTGTGTTTGATGGAGGGGTCACACAATGGGTAAGCCAAGGAGTCAAACTGTGTCTGTTGGCTGAGAATTTGGACTTCATTGACTTTAATACTGTCAGAGAAATGTGACCTTACTTGATGGGATTTTTACTGTGGCCTCCAACAAAACACTATTTTGACAAGAATGTCAAAGGAGCTATGCCAAAAACATATGAAATCACCTAAATGTTTTACTCTGGTTTATAATTATTATAATATAATATAATTATAATTATAATATTTTATATTATAAAATATTATAATTTTATAATTATTTAAAATTATCCAGAGACATTATTGACAAATTATACAGGTTCATACTTAATCTGTGATGCTCTCAAGAAATAAAAAAAAAATCAAAATGGGAAGAACTGGGAGCTGTTATGACCCCTGAGCAATGGACAAATACAATCAACACGCAACTCATGACCACAGCCTCACAATTATCGACCGATTTTTCGACACCAAAAAGCAAAGTTCCAAACAGACGAAACTATAACCCAATTGCAGGAGAATATGTGGTCAGTGTATGGCAAACGATTTACACATATTCTGGAATGCCCACTTCTTAAATCCTACTGGGAAGGTGTCAATCTCACTACCAAAACCCTATGCTGTGACATTTAATTCAACAGTATCACTTTTACCTACTAAATATGGACCTACAAATGACAGATATCTGTTTAAAATTGAGCAAAAATGCCATAAGGGGTTGATGGCTCGTAAGAAACCTTTCACTGTCAGCCAATACATAGCCGTAATTAAAACCATTGACTACGTGGAACATATGAGCTTCTATTTAGGACAACAAAAAGACACATGAGACACCTTCTGGTAAAAATGGGACACATATCCCATACACAAGGGTCATAACATTTCACATGATTAAAAAATTATTAAGTCTAATAAAGGAAAACAATGTTATAATGTCATCTCCAATGACTAGCACCCCCTTTGTTGTTACTTTTTTTGTATTTCACGTATCCAAGATATAATTCTCAATGATTAAAAAAAATCAATGGTAAAAGTAGAGCGGTGACATACAACATACCATTGTCTTTCTCACAAGAGCAATCCTTTATATCATCAGGTGCTTGTGACTTTAACAGTATACTTAAACTTGGCCCATCTTGCAGAAAATTTAACTCAAATCTTGTATTGCTTATAATGTTGACAAATTACGGTTTTGACACGTAAGGTATGAACAAATAACTATGGTATTTGAAATGTACTAAAAATGTTAGCAGAGTTTAAGTAGTCGGATAGCATGAGAAAGAACCAGGATGTGGAAAAGTTCTAAGATTTTTAACTGCCCTCATAAATGTCCTTCATTTATTAATTTTTTATTTAATAAGATTTGCTTCAGGACAAGTTTTTTCAGGCAGTGGTCTCATATTATATCATATAAAAAGCAAAAAACACCTATTTTATCCTGTCTAGAACACATCCACATTAGGAGGTTAAACATTAACATTAGCGTTAGCATAGCCATTGTTGCATATATTGTTTTTTATTGATGAGATTGAAGCACAAAAGGGTAATTTACACTAAAATGTTCTTAATTTGTTTCATTTAAAATAAGACTAATGTGTATGTTAATGAGTTAAACGTGAAGATTGATTCCTAAGTAATAAATGCACTGAATATACATTCAAAAATGGGTGAACATCTTTCAAGGAAAGGGAAATGTCATTCACTTTCTAAAATCTATCTATAGATAAGATGTGATAAAAAAAAATGAGATGACACACCCTCATGACTAAACTGACTGATATGATAAGGTCATATCTATAAAGTATTTAACACTATATTTAGTTTGTATTTTCATCAAGCATACAATGAAGTTGTAATTTAAATGTGTAGCCTCTCACCCTGAAATGTCTGCTTTACCTCTTCAAGATAATAAGATGATGGAGATGGCACTTAAAATGATCAGGGATGTTCATTATTGCACAAACAATTCATCTTACAATTTATTGATGGTCTTTTGTGGTTTGCCATTTAAAAAATTTGGGTCTTCATGGAAAAAGTTTGTGACCCACTGGTCTACCAAATGCGGTGACTGACTTAAATGTCAGATACACAACTTTATACTGTGTTTGAAAGTTTAAAGACATTTTTGCTACTTTTATGGTTTAGTTCACTCTTCATGGTATGGATTATTTTGTTATCTGGTTAGAAAGGCTAAACTGACATATGTGAGGAGCAGATCTCCCCATTAGGTGGTTCTATCACAGATATATTAACTCAATTCAACTGGAATTCAACTCAAATTCAATCCAAAAACCATTTCAAATCGAACTTCATCCTTTCTTATTAATCTTTTAGAATACCATTCAGTCATTCCAATTATTATATCTGATTGTCTAAGCAAATTTATTTTAAAACTGAAGGTTTCATAAATATCCAAATATATACTCTGCATATTAATTCTGGGAAGTACGTGCAGAGTTTTTTTCTGAGACCGAGTTTAAAGAAGTACAATAACATCCTATTTCTCAAGGAATGTTCTTGACTATGAGAGTGTTTTGATGAACACAAGGGCAATATGTACAATCAATCAGTGTGACTGGGTCAGCTTGACCTGTTAAACTAAGGACAAAACAGAATGGAAAACATGAAGGTGCAAGTAAGTTTCGATTCCATAATTGGTTATGGAATGGGCTCAAATGTGCTGACACAGAGCCTTATAAAAGGGTCTTATCCAACGGTGGATTTTAATCTCTGTCTGTGTTTTGACTCAGTGCAAATACATCGCACCAGGCTGCTGTTTGTGTGTCCGTTTGAATTCTTCCGCACAGCTTCTGTGACGGATATCAATACCTAAATATCTGATGTTTCCTGACTCTAGCGGAGTAGATGACGTACTCTGAGAAACGGAATTGATGGGTAGTAAGTAGATTTGGTCTGGAGATGGATGAGAATTTTTCTATAAGAACAGTTGTTTCAGTAAGAGAAGTTAGTTACTGAGAACTTAGTGAGTGTTCATCGGCATGAAAACTTAGCATGAATACTTATCTTTTGACACACGTTTGTGTGTGACACATGCTTGACACATATATATATATTTAAAAACATAATGAATAGTATGAGTAAATTGTTTTAATACATGTGAATATTGTATTCATATTATACTTAGTTATTTAACTGTAGGGCTGAAGAGGTAAATGGTTCCGAATTTCAACAAAAATAATATTAAATACCAAACAGTTTAATAATAATAAATAATCATAATAATATACTGCCTTGACATCTACTAACTTTGCCCAGTATTGTACATGGTTTAGTCAGAGTTTTTGTCTTAAAGGAGATAAAATCAGACTCTGCTTTTGTGTATTTTTAAATTGTAAAGAAATAACTTTCAACGATTGTATCCATTTAATTTAAAAGGAAATATTAATTTTGCTAAACATGGCTGAAAGTCAAACGATCAATGAGAATAGAGGATGTTAAAATAATCAGTTCAGACCCTTTCCATCTACACTGCTGGTCTATCCATTCACCTATTTGTCAGCTTGCTTCCAAATTCTCACTACTCGACCAACATTTTTTTTTTTAAATTTAATTTTCACTTTGACTAGACATTAGGTTCCTTAGCAAAAATTGGAAATTTAGACAGCCTCTTTCCAAGCAGCTGTCTGATGATAAAAACTAGACATGAACATAGAGGGAAACAGCCCCACTGAAAAAATTTATCCTTATTCATAAAACATACATAAAATATTAAAATGAGAATAAGGTACAAAGAAAGGAAGAAGTAGGAGCCAGCAATTAATTATAAAAAATTACATCACTTTGATCACTTGTACATAAAAAAAACAACATTTAGAATGCATTTCATGTAGAATTAAATTCAAAATATCTACCCATATTAGTAATGTTGATTTCAAATTAAAATTAATGTGATACGTTATTTGTTTTACAATGTGAGTACAGCAAATATAATTTGGTGCAAAAAGAATGATTTGATAATGCGATATGTATATACATACACGTATATATATATGTATAGATATGATATTAATTTGTACATCCACAATGAAAAAATCAAATTATTTGAACAATTAAATAAGCAGTCTGGATAATGTCTTACTATTACCATTGTTATCTTAAAAAATATGAAAAAGTGGCATGATATAATATTTAAAAAACTCACCAAAAACACAGTGTAATCTGAGTAATCAGTAGCTACATGTATAGCATCATCTCAGCAGCATCTCAGCTGCTGACAGGAGGAAACTGGACAAATTGATCAGGAAGGCCAGTTCGGTCCTGGTTTGTCCTCTGGACTCGGTGCAGGAGGTGGGAGACAGGAGAATGATGGCCAAGCTGTCATCTCTCCGGGACAACGTCTCCCACCCGATGCAGGACACCATCTCTGCACTGGCGAGCTCCTTCAGCGACAGGCTCCTTCACCCCAAGTGTGTGAAGGAGCGATATCGCCGATCTTTCTTTCCTGCAGCAGTCAGACTCCACAACCAGCACTGTTAGCAACACACACACACCTACACAACTACACATACACACCTACCTCACTTGCAATTGCACTATGGGACAATACACTTCCCAACATGTCAACTGTACATTTAATTTAATTTAATTGCACATAATGCTCTGTTATTCGTATTCTGTAACATGCTCTGCTGCTGTAACCTTGCAATTTCCCCATTGTGGGACTAATAAAGGCTATCTTTATCTTTATCCATCCACTTCTCCAGAACGTGGTCATGTATTTGGCATGATTTGTTTGTGAGAGATTGTGTATTAAAGAGTTCGATTTTAATACTAAATGGAACAGTGAGTCTCTGGTTTGGCCGAAGAAGACTGAAATCCACTCCACGTTTTCTAACGCGCACAGTGAGAAACTTTATGGAGGAAACTCCAGTACCACTAGGGGCAAGAGTTATGGCATTCTGATGACGCGTCAGAGACGACGGTGCGCAAGTCAGACCAAAATGACGGAATGCAGTTATCGGAGCGGGAGTAGACCAACTTAAACTGGCAACTTCTGTGAATGTAACAGGGCTGGCGAAGGAGTCCAAGTTATTTAATAAACGATATGCACAACGGAGTTTTGTAGTTGTTGAATTTCATCAGTTGGTTGACAGAATCATTTATCGTCATTCCAGTCGTGGAGACTAGCCCGTTATTGAATTTCATCAGTTGGGAGACGGAATCATTTATCGTCATTCCAGTCGTGGAGACTAGCCCGTTATTAGCCGTTAGCCATGGGCGAGATCCACAGGGACGTTAGTAGGCATTATTTTCATGGAAATGATGCCGAGAAAAAAGCTATCAAACACAGAAAGTGATCAACAGCGGCTTTTGGTGAAAGTGTCACGGGGTTGAGTGATGAACAAGACGGATAAATAAACTGACATCAACGATGAACAAACAGAAACATACATAAACGATGAAACAAACAGATACAGAAGTCTCCCGTTGATGGTACACTGGAAGCAACAGGTAGGCGGAACGTCACCAGACTCGGTAGAATTCGTACAAATACAAATACAGAATAACATATACAAATACGGATAAAAATCCAAAAGGTTTGCCGGTGAGCAACAATAAAGGTATACTTGTCGGTTTATAGTAATGCAGGCTGTAGAACTCTGATGGAAAAGCGGCGAACAGACAACGCCAGCATCATCTCCCTTCAGCGTCGAGACTGCAACCTGGAGTAAATATCACTGTTGTGATATATGCCTGTTTGATTGATAGTTTCCAAGTTAATTTAATTATTAATTATCCCTTAACCAGTGCAAATGTGACTATGTTTTGATGGCAAAATTATGGATGTGGTGTAAAATTTCTTTCTTTGCCTCTGTCACTCCAACGACCATGTGGCAACCCTCTGTGATACATGCTCATGATAAAATCTGGAAAGTCAGATATAGACATACTAATAGCAATGTTCTGTGAAATGTCTAATGTAATGTTTAAGCATATGATTAGAAATTGTTTTGGAACTGTAATGAAATGTGTTACTTCTGTTGGGACCAGGTGAACCCCAAATTTAAAAGCCCTCTTCTTCTCATTCAGAATAGCCTTTATATCCGGGACGACCCATTGTTTATTGTTTGGAAAACAGCGTACAATACTGGTTGGTACTGTGTTTTCCATAAAAAAGTTGATGTAGTTTGTGAAGCAGGGAGTCAGACCTTCAATGTCCTTCCCGTGTTGAATAGAGAGCACAACGCAGTCTGTGGACACAAAGCAGTCCTCTCACTCTCCTCCTCTGTCCACAACGTCAGGGTTTTCTTCATTAATGGATTACTTTTCAGATCGCTCTTTATTACATTATGGCTCATAATTTGTTATTTGTACGATTTACATATTTACTCATGTCACATGTACATAAATTATTCTTTTTGCACCAAATTAGCTGTTGTTGTACTCACACTATAAACAACAATAATGTATGTATGTATATAATAATGTACCCTTTATTGATCACATACAGCCATACAAAGTGCAACATAGTGAAATTCTTTGTCTGCTTTTGACCCATACCTGAAGGAGCAGTGGGTGGAGCCTTTGAGGCATCTGGGGAGCTAGGGTTTCAGGGTCTTGCTCAAAGGACTCTACAACAAGTAGATCCTGCGGGGACTTGAACCGTCTACTTTTTGATCTTCTGAATGGGAGATGGTTGCTCTACCCACTGAGCTAAAGCCACACCAGTTACGGTTAATATGGTTATATAGACGAGGTGGCCGAGTGGTTAAGGCGATGGACTGCTAATCCATTGTGCTCAGCACGCGTGGGTTCGAATCCCATCCTCGTCGCTCACTGTTCTTTTAGGGGCGGCTGTGGCTCAGTGGGTAGAGCGGCCGTCTCCCGATCGGAAGGTAGCCGGTTCAAATCCCACCAGGGTCTACTTGTCGTAGGGTCCTTGAGCAAGACCCTGAATCCTTAGCTCCCCGGGCGCTCCACGAGGGGCTGCCCACTGCTCCCTCAGGGATGGGTCAAATGCAGAGAAGTAATTTCACTATGTTGTACTGTGTATGACTCTATGTGACTAATAAAGGAATCTTTCTTTCTTCTTCTTCTTTCTATATAACAGTATTATTTGAGAAAAAACATTCCTCTAGTAAGTAAAATATAAACTGTTTCAGAAATATGTAATATATATATGCATTATATTTATATTTTAGTCAATTCATATATGCTAAATATGGACTTAATTGTACTAAAGGATTCTGACTAAAATACGAATTATAAGAATTATAAGAGTAAAACATAGGATTTATATTCACGATATATTTCAATGTTGAGAAATTATGGACAGAAAACTTTTTAGAAATATCAGACCTACCCTTTCCAACATCACTCAAGTTCTACTTCACATTGTGTGGGTATAAAGATTGAAATTGATCCATGACATAGTTTTTGAGTTATTGTGTTAAAACTAAGGATCAGTGGCAGTGAACAACAATGACAAATCCATGTTAACCCATACTTTTCAGGAGTCTAGTTAGGGTCTGAATTAATACCTACATACCATAATCAGACCAGACTCAAAGATTGGCCCTTAAGTTTGAAAAAGACTGATCTCTGATACTAACGTCAGCTTAAAGGAGAATAAGCCCAAAAAAAAATGCATAATTTATCAAGGAGAGAAATTAGGGATTGGGATTCCAGATAAGTAGTCTTTGCAATTGAAAATCCCCAAAACTGCATATGACAATGTCATTTGTGATTGGATTTGAATCAACCAATGAAATTATCAGTTATAAGTTTATATATCAACCTTCAATGAAGTGTGCCTTCATTAGTTGGAAGACACTCATTTATATTGGATCCAGGTAAACTCTAATTCCAAAATATAGTATCCAAATTCCTAATCCTTGCAACATTTTCCCATACAATATACCCATTCTGAATGGTGCATGTAAATATCTATGTTATTGCATATAGGGAAGTTACATCAGCTATTTATTCAAAATAATACTTGTATCTTACTTGTGTACTTGTTTGGTGTACTTTGTTGTTTGTTTTTACTTGTTTGGTGTACTTGTAATAGTATATGTACTTTGGATCACTAAATTGATCCAAATACTGCCTGTATATATTTGACTTACTACAAATACTGTATGTAAATTAATAATGCTTCAGAAAAATATTCTATGTGATGTTTTTGTTGAGTCGATTCAAATTCACAAAAAGTTAGACTAAATTGGACCAATAATTAGGCAAATATGGCTGACAAACAATATTATTCCTGATAAAAAATATCCCTAGTGAGTAAATAATAAACTATTTCAGTAAGGTATTATATATATACACAATACATTCATATGTGCTAATTATGGACTAAATTGGACCCAAAATTAAGAAGATACATTTAGAAAACACTGTTGGCCGTAAAAAAGCTCCTCATAGTGACTAAAATATGAATTATTGGAGTAAAACATAGTATTTTTATACAAGATATATATCCGCCAGTCCATACATATGTACTACATCTTGACAAAGTCAGACCAAACGTTGAGTAATTACGGCCAGAAAACCGTTAGAGATAAAGCTCCCCCTAGTGTAAGAAATATCGGACCTGCCCCTTCCAACATCACTCAAGTTCTACATGTGCTATGTACTATGCTATGTCAAGTTCTACATGTGCTATGTTTATACCCACATATGTACTATGTGGGTATAAAGATTGAAATAGATCCATGACATAGTTTTGAGTTATTGTGGTAGAACAAAGGATCTGTCGCCGCAAATGCCATTGCGGCAATAATGATTCCATGACACCCCTGACATTTCAAGAGTATAATAACAGTCTGAATTCATACCCACATTTTATAATCAGACCTGACTCACAGATCAACTGTTCATTTTGCGAAAAAACTGATCTTTGATACTAACCTCATTCCAATAAGAGAATATGCCAATTAGGTCTTTAATTTATTAATTCGTAAATTACTAATTGGCATTCCGGATAAGTGATCTTTGATACTAAACAGATTCCAAAAACTGCAAATGACAATGTCAATTTTCTAATTGGCTTAGAATTAACCAATAAAATCATCTGATTTAGACAAATATATATCCACCATCCAGGAAGGGTGTCTTCATAATTTGGGAGATTCTCGTTGAGATTGAACCAAAGTAAGCTTTAATTCTAAAATATATATTCTAAATTCTTAATCCTTCCAAATTTTTCAATTCTAAGAACCCAGTCCAAATAGTGCATGTAAATCACTAACTTATTCCAAATTGCCAGTTACATCAGTAGCTTTTTCCCAATGATTCATGTAAATCTCTAACTCATTCTAAATATTGAATGTAAATAACAGACTTTTATTATAAAAGACTATAAATATTGCTCTTTCAATAAATAATACTTCACAGAAATATTTTAATGTCTAGTTAAGTATGTCATCTTTTTGTTGTTGGGCATAACTATCACGTACTTAACTAGCCGTTGTTAGAAATATAGTTTTTGGAGAAAATTAAGAGCAAATGATAGATTACATTATCACAGATGATAGAGATTAATATTGTGAAGTCTTTCATTAATGTTTGGTTCATAGCCCAAGGTCAATTTTTTGTTCTAACAGTTAGCAAAGCCAAATGTGACATGAGGTAATTAATGGTTAAATCTGTTACTCTACTCTTTACCGATGAAAAAATGCACAGAAACCTTACCCCCTGCCCAAATGTGTCGTGTGCCCTGTAAGTCTGTGCGGGAGCATCTTATTATACGGACAGTCCGGTCTGTCGAGCGAATCGGACATTTTGTAACACTTGACAAACCTCTTAAAAACATTCATCATAAAATTAAAGTCTGTACTTTTCCATGTCTCCACTTTAGCAATAGCTTTTTTACAAGGGTTTTGTGTTTTAGATTTTTGTAAGGACATTCGCCTTGACCTTGAGGAAACAATTTCCCAGGATAAATTCTCTTAATTGTTGATGCAATATCTTCAAATCCTTTTTGCTAATAGTCAGAAAAATCTGAAAAAACATGGTTGCCACCTGTCAGTTAGTGGGTTACTTGATCTATTTACCTTGATTACATGTCAGTGGGTTGGATATATTAGGCAGCAGTTGAACATTTCTGCTTGAGGATAATGTTGGATGCAGGTAAAAGAGTCCAGCTTCAGATTCTGAAAGACTGAGAGACAAGGTATAGACCTGACTGGTTGGCAAAGACAAACAACCATGATGGAGTAATTCAAGTACTACTAAACTTTTTTGCACATATGACCTCAACTTTTTTCTTCTGGAATGTTTGATATCTTCGAGAAAGATCGCTAGAGTGTCAAGAGAAGGGAGAAAATTGAAAGACCTGAGAAAGCTGTGAAAGTCCGATCCCTATCCTTCAATGGTCAGCAAACCGGATATGGAGATGCTGACCTGCAGCAGTGAGAAAGAGTCCAATTGCAAAACCGACAGAGCGACACCAGGGCAATAGGAGGAAAACCTAGGCCCCGGCACTTCCTCTGTCTCCCATAAGGACCAACCATCTGAGCTTCAGTGTGAAAATTTTGAGATTCTGCCTAAAATGATGGTATATATAGTACACGGAATGGAGGCATTTAATGTATTTTCTTAAAATGCTGTTCAAACAGGTGTCCTTGTTATTTCCAAGGCCTTAGAAATGGTACATTGAAATGATGATGGTAACTTGACAGAAGAGGCATGACAATGTTTTATGAGGTTCTATTTCCATTTAGTACTCAAGTATAATTATCTCCCTATAGATATATTTTTAGCTTATGCTGTAGCTGCATTTTCTTTCCTAGTACACAGATTTATATTTGTAGAAAGGCTGAATAGGTAACATTTGAATTATAATTTCAACGTTTTCCCTTTTCTCTACTACATTTATGTTACACTTAACTATGTTTAATGATTTTGTTTCAAAATGGTATAGGTTCACAACAAAAACACAATCTTAGAATAGATAACATGCCTCTATGGCTTTTGAAGTATAATTGGTATGAGGTCAGAGCAGTAACTAAAGTTGTTCCTTTCTACAATCGTTACACTTCAAAAAATATTTTGCAGCTTTTTTTTAAGGTCATTGATATTAATTTGTTTAGAATTTCTTTTGAATCTATTACATTTTCAAGAAAGTCTGTGGAAAGTCATAGTACATTTATAGCATTGAATGATTTAATGATTGTAGCTAACAAAACATGCAATTATATATATTTATTTTGATGAAAGAAGAGACAATGTATTATGTTACAAAAATCTGTGCACCACATGCTTTGATAGCAAGAGCAGGATCTTACTTCGGACTGACTCATTTCATTTCCTCTTTTCAATAAAATGTGTTTATTTTTGACAAGTATCAAATACCTAAACCAATCTTCACAGCACTTTGTCACCGCCATGACTAATAAAGATGTACAGTATACAGTTTAACTGATAATTCTATTTGTTCAAACAAAAAGGATATTTAACACCAACTTGACCTGTCTGTCAAAGTATTTGCTTTCTAAATATAGATAAAGGCCCTAAAATAGTACCAAAGCTTCATTAATAACTGGTTTCAGCTGAACCAGACATAGTGAGGCTTGATAACAAACAGCCTGGTTCAGTCAAATCATCACTTAAATATACGATTTTTAGAAGCATGAAGTTGGCTTGTACCTCTCAGTGAGTGCACACTATGCCAAATCACAAAATCTTCAGAAGAGATGAGGAACAAGGTGATTTAAATATATCCCTTTGGGATTGATTACAATAGGATTTCTAAGGCAGTTCTTGGCAAGGGGGTCCCCCTTTTTTTTCTTCCAAAAAAGACATTTATAATTTTGTAGCATGTTTACAAGCTTGTCTGATATAAAGACCAATACATGTGTGTTGCTGTTTGCATGTGTATATTACAGACTGGAGTACATGTCAGCTGAGTGAAAATGTCATCTGCGATCAGGGTTCACGTCTGCGTGTCTTTGATTGTGGAGTTGCAAAAGTGCAATCGGATAATAACTGGGTGATCTCACCTTAGACTGATCTGCAATATATTACAACCAATGTTAAGTGAAGTCAAAAACATTCATTATCTCATTGGAATGGCACATGTCAGTGGGTGTTATATATTAAGAAAGAAAGAAACCCACAAAATGCTGAAAAAGTTCATGCTTATCGTGATAGAAAGGTGTCACAGCAAAGTGCATTGCAGATGCACTGTTAGGCAAGTGTTTGGAAGGTGATTTAAATATTATGGCTAATCAGAGTTTCACATTGGTTGGCTCCATTTAGAGTTTTGATTATATAAAGCAATCATGTTTATTGACATGGTTTCAATTGATTGGAAACATTTTGCTTTTCACAAATGATTTTTGAAAGGACAAGAAATGACAAAATAATAATGCATCAATTTATGCTATGTTATACCATAGCAACTAACCAACTCAGAGGTCAAAACAACAAAAATAAAAGTGCAACATATGACAGAAGGCTAAAAAACAACAACATTGAAATCTTGCATTTCAAAATTTTATGGTGATTTTGTTTTATAGTAGTTTATAGGAATTGATTCAATCGGCAGTCCTTCTGTTCCCAATATTATTTACATTGTTGACTGATTTATTGAACTGAAAATGCCCTCACACTTACATGTTTCACTAAGCAGTTTGCCACAAAGCCAAACACAATTTAATTTTATTTCCTTGACTTAATCATGCAAAGATAGATGGTGGTCTGGAAAGTTATTGTAAATTCTGTAAGAATAGGGGCTGAAATATTTCTCAGTGGTCTCTTACAAAATTATATCAGTTCCAAAACCTTCAGTTCACTTCTGTAACTTTTTTTAACTATTACATCACACAGCTGAGAAAAAGGGGTTTGAAAATGATGGCTCTGGTTCAGTGAAATGTTGATTTACAATATGATCCCCTCTCACTAGAATTCAAAAAACTACAGCTCAGTAATATCTAAAGCTAAGTTTGTATTTAATTTTTGCATCCCGTCCTGAAATGAACTACACACAATTTGTAAAATGTGAGTGGTCCCTCTCTCTTGATAGTGGAAATAATTAGCGAAGGTTCCTCCACACAGGTCTTTCCTTGTTTTCCACAGTATGGTCTGATCAACAAGTGGGTGCTGTCAGAGAGCTGTGTGGTTGACTGTTCTGTGAGCTGTGCTCTGATTGGTCGCCGTGGGCAGTATGCTCTCATACCTGTGGTAGCCGAGGTAAACAAAGAGGCAAATAAGTTTACGTTACACCAATGGAGCACCAACCTGATGAACAGACACAAAGTCGGTTCATCATGTGTAGTGCCTCATTATTCCATCTTCTAAGGCTTTCACCAAGATGTTCAGTTGCGCATGAATACATTTAAATTATTCATTTATATTAGTATGTGTAATCCAAAGCCTCATTATTGAGGGAAACAGTGTTTGTCTCGATAATGTATATATTAAAATTCCAACTTCATTATGATTCTCTTTGATGCCCCATTTCTTAAATTTATTTGATCGACTTAGTTTTATGAGGTCATACAAGTTCTTCGCAGGTCACTGAGCGCAAGCGGAGAATCCTGCAGGATGCTCATGCAGAGGGTCGGCCCTGTCCAAACCAGCTCAGCCAAACCAAGCCATGTCCCATTAGGCCATGTTATACATGGCTGCTCAGTGACTGGTCTCATGCACTATAGAGGTATAACCTACATTTTATGCTAAAAGTTGAAGTTTAAACTAGCCCTGTCAAAGAGGTCATATGTTTGGTGTTGGTTGTCTGAATTTCCACAGGATTAGGGAAAAACTACTTGCCTGACTATTAAATGTTGTGGATTGTTCTAATATGTGTCAAGGAAGGGCCTATTCAATTTTGAGCTCATTTTTATAAGGGGATAATATGTAAATTAATTTTCATTTTAGAGAAATGTTTTGAAGATTCATTTACAGGGTAGCAACTCCCTGGCTCTAGAGCAAAAGTGAAAGAGTAAGCTAGACAGTGAATGAAGAGAGGGTGTAGCAATAGTGACAACAAAGCAAATAATCCCGGAAGATATGGGCTTAAAACAGAAATTAACATGCAAAACATCTCCACACATGCCACAAGCAAGATCATGCCACAATTCTGTTTTTAATCCAACTGAACACAAATTTGCATTAAACACAGACAAACACCTGCAACTCTTTATACGCATAAAGAGCTGCATATCGTATCGTCCATGTAATGGACGCCCAGTCTGGAGGAGAGGGATGATATTGTTGGAACCTGGTTGCTATGATATTAGCCTACAGTCTGACTTCATACCCTGTGGACTGATAATTGCTAAAGAATAAAACGTTGCATCCACAGACTTTCACACATGAGCATCCCCAGCCCTGCAGAAAAAAATATGAATATCGAGAAGAAAATCCAGGCACATAGAGGGTCTCTATCATTAGATAGTGATGATATTATTTGAATAAGATAAACTTTTGAAATATATCCTCACATTTAGTGGTTAAGTTGCAATGAAGAGTGGACCATTGGTGGATGTAAGGACAATTTTCATCTTCAATTATTTCATCACATGCTTAAAAAGGGAGTCTACTTCGACCGCCAAGCATTAAAATCTTTTCAGCTATGCATATGTTTTATGAACATAAAAATTCAGAAATATTCAAAAGTGTAAAAAAAATAGAGAATGTCCTTATGTACCCTCACCGTAACATCATATGAATTGATGATGATTATTTTACATAAGGATGCAAGAAAACATTGACAAACCTATACATAGTAATGGTTTTATTTTTTATACTTTATCAAAGCACAGATTTCTTTAATGAATTGTTAACTTAAAAATATTTTCTGGTATAGTTCATTTTTTGTTAAGACCCTTAATCCCTTGTATATCAGAAAATTCAGCCAAACCCTACCTCGCATTCTAAATGTTAAATATCATATATATATATATATATATATATATATATATATATATATATATATATATATATATATATACATACATGTGTTGTGGGTTCAGGGTGCAGTGTGGTGAGGGTTTTCAGAGACGTAAACTGTCATGTGTCGTCCACTGGGCAGACTGGCCTAAGTCCCGACCTCAGCCAGTGGAAGAGGAGATTTGTGGAGACAAACTGATGTGGAAGCTCCAAGAGATGGCGCAGCCCTGCTTCATCCCCTGCCCAGGTAAAGCTCTGCTTGTGTATATTGAATTAACGTTATACTGGATTGTCTTGGCTTTCAAACAATGATTGAAAGATTTCTTGTGTTATTTATTACTTTGTCTCGTCTGTGTAGCTTATAATTCATCCAAGTCATGGGGGTTGAATCCAACCCACATGGATTATTACTTTGCATTGTATATTCATAATATCAATAGTTATTCAAAGTGGTGGACATTTTCAGCTGTTAAATAATTATCAAAGTCAATAAAAATCATAGACTAATTAATGACCCTTTAGCCCTACTTTATCGGATTTGAATGAGAACATTCGCCAAGAATAAGGAAGATAAAAGCTTAATGTCTTTTTTCAATGTAGTACTGTATTCAAAATAGCAGTATAGCTGCAAAAGTGGAAAACAATACTAATTGACAGAAGAGGCAAACAATATTCATTTCTGACATGGCATTATATACTACTACATGAGCGTCCAAAGAATCATCCTGTGGTAACTGAAAAACTTAACAACACTTATCATGCTACTGAAAGAAATCAGTCTGCCTGTCACAAACACAAACCTAACCGGTTTAAAATTTTACAATATCAGTAAAAGCTGCAATAATTTGCTTTTGCAAAAGAAATTAGCAACATACAAGGTAATAAAATACAACTATGTTATTGAGTTTATTCTGGCTTCTTCTACTTTATCTTTTCATTCAAAACAAAGATTGATATTGGTGATTTTACATGGTGATGATGGAGACAATTTCTGTATTCCCCTATTCCTCTCCTTCATCTCAAGTGGTTATAGAGACCCTGTCATGGACGAAAAAATCTCCATCCCCAAAATTCACTGAGATTTGTTTGACTTTCTGCAGGAAAACACTTGAAAAAGGTACCGAGACTTCTTTATATCAGTTAATAATCAGAAAAAGCAAATACAAATGTATTGCTAATTTCACATAGATACAAAATATATACTGCATACTCAGTCACTGCTGATGATATGCATTAGTAAACGATTTAAGCGCATTTTCATTTGTAATTTTGACAGCATTACAAATGTTATAGTTGACAATATACAGCACACATCACACCTCATGCTGAATCCCTGTTTCAACAAAGATTATGAAAACATTGCGTTGGTACCTAAAGTGTAATTGTAAATTT
This sequence comes from Lophius americanus, assembly GCA_037951165.1. Taxonomy (NCBI): domain Eukaryota; kingdom Metazoa; phylum Chordata; class Actinopteri; order Lophiiformes; family Lophiidae; genus Lophius; species Lophius americanus. The sequence goes on from JBBDHG010000409.1 coordinate 44,305, forward strand.
AATTACCTTTTCATTTGTCTCATCCAATGAAGTAGGTAATTTCATGTCAAATTCCAGCTTGATGGAACCTCTTTACTTTAATGTTTCCAGTATATTAAAATTGTAACCATGTTGATGAATATGTTAAGAACCCAAGGCATAAATATCATATTAAATTTTATTAAATGGTCATTTAATTCGTTGTAAAACAAAATCACCACCGCAACAAAAAGTAAGCTGATCATATTTTTTATGTCAACTTCTTTTACTTCACATTGTGAAAGCATCATTTGCCTTTTAAAAAGAGCGTTTCAGGCCAGCTGACAGCTATGACCTGAAGCACTTGTCAGTGTCAAGCTTCATTATAGTATCAGCGTACAAAGTCTAAGGCGCACTTGCCGGTAACAAAGTATGTATCAGGGTTGTTGTTTTTTTTGTCATTTTCAAAAGAAAAGTATGATCATTATCATCTAATAGAAAGACTATTGTGATCTTCTTTGGCATGGTTCTGCCAAGTGATCTCTTGATATTAGGGCTTGCTGTGAAGAGACACCATCTTACAGTGCTTGTATTTGCTCATATTTCTCTCGCTTGCCTCTCATCCTTGCCTTGATTTATCACTCAGCTTGCTTTTTCTGTGAGCCTTGGCTCAGGATCAGGAGTGTTTGATGGCCTGAGCAGTGTGTGTATTGGTGCTCATAGGTCTGGCAGTGTGAGGGTGGCGGGCACAGTGTCTGGGCCAAGAGGAGCTATACAACCTATATGTTATGTATCGGTGTTACTGTACAATGAACTCTTTGCCACAGGGTGGTTTTACAACTATAGCAGCATGGGGAAAGTGCCAGTTTAGGGGATCTGTATAAAGATGAAAGATAATTATATTTTTCAGTCATTGTCATTCAGGGCAGAGAAGAAGGGGGTTGCTGTGGTTAAGGAGCGGTGGAAATAAGTATTAATGAAATAATAATTCATACTTTATCTTATTGTTTTTTTGTAAAACAAGAACATACTTGGTATTTTACTTCCTACAGTACATAATTATGAAATTGATTTTTTGCATTTTACCCATCCCTGAGGGAGCAGCGGGCAGCCCCTTTGAATGGAGCTTGGGGTTTTAGGGTCTTTCTCAAGGAAAGAGAAAGACCCCTTCATGCTACATGAAGCCTTGCCCTTCATGTAGCATGAAGGACGAGGCTGGACCCTCGATCAGTCTGGAACCCTGATCTACCGATTGTGGGATGACGGCTTTATCAACTGAGCTTGTGATAGTGATAATATTACTAAAATCTGACATCAAAGATTGCTTGGAATATTAAGAACTATAATACCAGGAGGGTGCTGACAAGTTATTTGTATCAGTACACGGACATCTTAACCCAACTGTATTTGCTACTCCTAAGACTCGTCTCAGTATTCGGTGTTACCGTTACAGTCAGACTAAAGGGTCCAGCTAGTATTGTATAATTTCTATGTCCGGTTGGTATATTACTTCTGAATACCTGTCTGACTAATTTCTTCCTGTATTTACTCAATTATCAGCTACAGAGTTGTTGCGAAGCAGGGGAGCCAATAAAATGATACATCAGTTTTTGGCAAACTGGTATAAATTAGCTGCAAATTTTGAGAATAATTGATGAACATTGTTAACTGGATAATTTTATGCATATCAAGACATTTCTTCTGTACTATTTACCCTCAGGAGATGCCATTTGACCTGCCTAGAGGGGCGAAGCTTTGAAACCACTGGACGCCAAGCTGGCTCGAGAGCTGTGATTATTCAGGTCATGGAGAACCAGGCTAGCTGCCTTCATCAAGTCTTTGACAGTCTTTGTCTTTCACAACCCTGTAAAGGTACTGAAGAACTTATGTAAGAAAACCAAAAAATAAGTTTGTGAAAGCTGGACTATATGACTTTTTTCATATCAGTAAATACCAAATCCATATAACCTCTTACCAAGCAGAGTATTTCCATCTCTCTGTATATCCATCTCTCAGAGTTTTAGACTAATTAGTTTGGTGACATAACCATGCTTGCGTTAATTACACTCAATATTGAACAGCTGTGAACCACCCTTGCAGTGCAATTTTTCATGCAGCTGGACAGTCAGATACCATTCAAGGATCCTCAATAACACATTGCCTTTGAAATCTTTAATCCCTTAACATAAAACTAAAACATCAAACAAAATGGGCATCATTTCAAAAACATTCAAATACATAAAATATAAGAGTCAGCATAATATCAATGAGAAATTTGACTAAATGTATAAATGGAAGCACACTATGATGAACATCTAAGCCAGTGGTTCTCAACCTTTTTGAGTCACGACCCCCAAGATAACTTTTGCTGGTGTTCGTGACCCCCCATCACAACTGCGCGTGTGCCCCCTCCCCCGCTCTCCCTCACCTCCACCATCCCAGGTGGATGGACACAGCGCTGTCCGCTGGAGCAGACAGAATGAAAGGCCAACTGAGAAATTCACTTTGATTTCTTGTTCTTCTCCCTTTAATGGTTGTAAATAAAACTCTGGCTCTAAGTTCAGACTCCTCTTATTGCAGAAATTGAAAGATAGCAGAAAAATAACTAAGTGAAGCGAAAGTCAACAAGTGTAAGAGAAAAGGTTTTGGATACAAGAGAACTACAGCTTCTTTGCCTCTCTGGACGAGCTTCCACTCAAGAATTCAAGCAATAGTTCTGAATGATATTATGAATGTATATACATCTACATTTTGTTTAATTTAGTAACTTTTAATAGCGTTCTGTGTGTCCTTTTCTGTCACTGACACTGGACAGATCGAAAATCTGCCGTTACCAGCCTCAACGCCTTGCGCTATCAGTGGATGGTGCTGCCGTCAGGCTTTCAGATGACTCACCTTGAGACAGTTCCTGCTGACCCATGTATTGTGCTGGAACACTTTTTCTGTGATGCCATCACTGATTTTTTTTTCCAAACGACAACTAGCGAACCTGCTGCTTGCTAAAGCATCATCAGCGCCAAAATGAGAGTCCGTTTCCTTTTTTTCTGCTGTGTGTGGCTGAACAGAATCTCAGGCGCACACAATTCAACTCATAAAAACTCAGATGTAATTAATTCTGGATAAATAATAAAACAGAAAACAAGTTAAAACTACTCCCTTGTTAAAATCATGTAATTTTATATTTATTATGAAAATTTATATTTTTATCCACAATCACCCCTTGAAATCATCTCGCGACTCCGATGGGGGTCGGGACCCCCAGGTTGTGAAATGCTGATCGATGTTTACGCAACAGCAACATGTCAAAATGTTAAATATCAAACAAACCTCTACTGTAGCTTGTCTTAGCTTTCAGAGTACTCGTTTCTATTTAATAAAAAAACATGAAAATGACATTTCTAAACTGAAATGTGGTTCCGGATAATTATTTAACATATCATTTACAGACACTTAGTCTTCATAGACTAATGTATCCATCATAAACATATACAACAGCACTCTTTGTCCTTGCCTGTGCTTTACTGCACTATTTACTCAATTAAACCATGAGCTCAACCAACTACCTCTTGTTACTAGGTGACAGAAAATACAAGCGATGAGGGGAAAAGGCAAAATGTTCCCATCTTTCAACAAAAAATTTCCAACTTACGATCTATTCAAATTATAAACAAAAATGTAGAGGCTGCTCAAGCTGGCAGCTCTGATTTACTCTTGGGAGTAAATTAGATCTGAGCGAAAATGAAAAAATGGGGCCTGTAATGTGAACGTAGTAAAAGTCTCATTAAAAACACAGATTTTATTTCATCGTACTACCTTGTTGTAACAGATTACCATTTGCTCAGAAATTCGGTCAGTACAACGATCAGGACACATGGAAACATGGAACAATGGAAGAATTATTTTGGGATTTAAGAATCATTACTCTCTATGCAATGAGCTAAAAGTGGCTAAAAGCCTAAAATGCCAGTCACACAGTAATAGGCAAATTAAAAAGCAATTACTGAAACTGTTTCATATGAGTGTTGGGGCTCAAAAGTTACAATGAAAAGTCCATGTGTAATATTTGAAAAAAGATAGCTCATAACTGCACTTTTCAAGCATTTTTGCTGTTAATGCCATTAATGGTCATTTTTAAATGGTTACACTTGTCTACCCTTCCTATACAAAATAGGAAAAAAGTCTATCCACATTTCCTCAAAAAAAGACGCTGGCCAGAATTTTGTGAAATTTAACAAAATTTTTTTTGGAGGAGCCCTAAATTTTTTTGGAGGAGCCCTAAAGGTGCGCAAGTAATACCTGGTACCTTTTCTAACCTAATACCTTTGTAACATTCACCATGGATTGAGGTTTTAGATCTGTCCACACCACAGATTGATTTTTTTACTGTTAATAAAGACTATTGTGTCCTTGTATTTTTTCTAATTGTCTTTTCCTCTTTTTTGACAAGTTCATGATTAGCCTTATTGATATTTTTAATGAAATGTTGACCAATGCATTTAATTATAAATCAACCCAAGGGAGGCTTTTCTGTTATCTGAGTTCATTGCCTAAATTATTTGTTTTCAAAATTGAGCCTTGGAAAGTGTATTTTCAGTTAACTATATATTATCAAAGGTTTCGTACCTCCCTCATTTTGCTTCATTTCATGAAGGATGCTGTAGTTTTTTTGACTGATTCTATAAAGGATAAGCCTTTCATACTTAATCATTAACCTTGATACCAAAAGACTTGCATACACATGGAACTGTAAACATACAGGTCTGTTTTTTTTTAAGTTTGAATCATTTAATCACTTTTCTGAATCCAAAAGGTTATGACATCTATTTTTAATTATTATGTAATAATTATGTTTCTCACTGCCCTAATGTGTAGTCTGGGTAGTTATATAAAAAAACTTTTACCTCCTTAGTTGCTTTTTAAAGTTGTCTTAAAGTTGGTCTGCATTAACAACCTGTTTAGCTGTATACACTCAAAGTATTTTGAGACCCTCTCTTAGTTCTCCCTCCATCCCATACAACACTGTGTTGGATTTTTTCAAAAAATCCAGACTTTGACTAAACCACCATTTCTAATATTATTCTGTGCCAGAGATGTGCATCTTCTTGGGATCACTGTCTTGCTGTCTTGCTGCATAACCAAGTTTTGCTTGTACTTCAACTCAGACTGATACCCTGACATTTTCTTTACGATTTTCGTGTTATAGAGCAGCATACATGATTCCCTCAGTTATGTGATGGTACTTGTAGGGGAAATATGGAAGGTAAGCCCAATCTAAGAAGGTCCATTATTGTTGAAGTCATCTCTATTTGTAGATATTGTGTCTCACTGTGGATCCACGAGCTTTAGAAATAGCTGGAATTTCTCTAATTAAAATTCCAGCTATTTATCAGGAGGATCAGGATACCTCCTGATCTAAAGCTGCCCTTGGAATCAGTGTTTAATGCTGGAAAGCCCGGGTACATTTCATGACACTAAGAGAAAACCACTCAGCATGGTCTCTGTCATTTACATTACAGGAGGAATTTGCCACAGTTACAAGTGGAGGACAGGAGGATGGAGCAACAATGAGAGAGCAGTGTGGTGTCAACGCTCAGATGGTGTCAATGTCACAGGTCAGTTGTTGGCATCAAGTCACTGAGAACTAGAGTAGAACAATAAGACTTGCTAGAAAACATTCTGACAAAAACATGAAAAGCTATGTCTATCTGGCGTAATATAGATAGATGTTCCAGTTCTGTTTTTGTTTTCTTTTATTGAATTGAATCAGTGTGAACAGCAAAGAGCTGCATGGAGTCACATCAGACTATATAATCCTCAAAGACTTCATAAACACTAACAATCTGCGCCGCACTAAATTTCTTCGTTCATCTGCGGAAACGGTTACAAAGGTAATTATTTTTGCAGAGGTGGTTGAAATAGGTATTTAGAAATACCTTTTAGAATGGATGTTCTTGATTGCTCTGCAAATTATCGAAGCATTTGGAAGACACAAAAATTAGACACAAAAAAATTAACGAAATTGTTAGTTTGCTGTTCTTAATATCAGTAGCAATCTTAGCCTGATTTAATTTGAGGATTTGACATGACGGCCTACTTTTTCCGACTCATACTTGAGTGCACACACACACAAAATCCCCACAGATGATTTTAGTATAATGTCCTGGTTAAATAAAAAACCTTATTTCATATGCCTATTCCCAGTGTAGCAATTATTGATTCCTCCTCTGCCTCTTAGCAAAAATAATCAATAGGTCCGGCTACAATCACGCATTTAAATTTGTAGAAGGTAAAGCAGGCATGGAGGAATAGAATAAAGGTCATAGTGCACTGGGAATGAAAGCTTAAGGCAAGCTTGATATACTGTAAATAGCGAGTGAATTTGATCTTATCGCTGTAAAGAAGTATTCATGGCAAATATGAGCCCAGAATGAACAACCTTCCTCCATAGAGACAGTGAGATCAAAAGGCATTACTCTTTTATATTTTGATATGCAATTTTCCATTTTCGAATTAAAATGTTCAATGATTGATCAGAGACTGTGCTACACAACTGAGTCCATTAATCAGGTGTGACAGTACATTAATTTCGTGATCAATAGGTCTTTACCTATTTTGGCAGAAATAAGGAACTGGTTGTTTTTCTCCAGGGCGCTGTATCCCACAGAAAAGGAAAACCATGTTCAGACACTGCCATCCTCCGTGCACAAAACCCTTCTCTCACTGCCCAACGGTAGGATCATTGTTCTTTGATTAAGAAAGTCTCATGTCTGTAAATTTCAATGTAATTATTATTTTCCAGCTGCTATAACAAAGTAGACAGGGAGTAAAATGGATTTTGACAGATGGTATTCTTAATAGCCATTAAAGGATAACCACATTAATATCAATGGCAAAATGATGGTTACTGCACACAAGCATTCTTTAAAAAAATAAAGAGTAGCTTTTGTTTGACTTTTCTGCCTCTCTGAGTATATTCCATGTAACTGCATGTTACAAATTCACACCTTCAAAATTTAGTGCGCAGAAGTGTTTACAAAATACTGACTGTTTCAACATCACATTTGATTTCATGGTTGGTCAGCTGAGCCGAGAAATAAGCTGCCTGTGTAGGGGGATCCCTGCTGCAAATCATTTCAGATGAAGCTGAGTGTGATATGTATGTGAGAACAATAGATAAACTCTTTTGCAGACACTGATATGTTCTCAGTTTGAGACCACATACTCTGGAAGTCACAGTAGGTTGCGGTTGGGCACCCAAAACTTTTTCATATACGAATGAAAAGCTTGAAAGATTTGCAATACAGATGTGGACACATCTGTAACTTGCTCAAAATAATTTCAAAAAAGATTGCATTGCTTTTTGTTTTGCCCTTGTGTTATTTAAAGTAAAATAAAATTGTTGAAAATAGATATATTGTCACAGTTTTATTCCTCACTGGCAGGCAATGAAGGTGTATTATATTCTGCTGTATTCTATTTGAAATATGTCATATATTATAATATAAGTTGCAGAATAATTTCCTGTGAAGAATCGGTGCAATTGACTGCCTGTGGAGCAAAGTTTAAATCAGCTTAAGATAAATCAAACTGCATTAGTACTAGAGGAGTAGAACAGTGTTGTCCCCTGCACGTGGAAAACAGTTCTGTCAGCTGTGTTTTATGTCAACGGCAAAGTAATGATCACTTTTGTCTTGTGTTGACTGCAACATCTCCTGCCTTTCTTCCTACCTATATAGATTGGAGTGTGTGGGTATGAGAAGGGTTATGCTGAAGTGATAACCACGCATGGCTTCTTGGACTATTGCACTAGAACCCCGGGGAAGGACAACAACAAGAAGGCTGATGTGAAAACAATCTTTGGAAGACTAAAACCCGGGCCATCTCAAGCCCAAGACCGCTTTACCGTTTGCCCAGGTACTGAAATTGAAATCATCTTTACAACTTGACCAGAATCCCAGGGATTATTCCTGCCTTTGAAACAACCTTCATAACTCTAGGATAAGTGGGATGGCAGTGGAATCTATTGTAGTTAAATGTTTTATTTCAGGTTATCTTTATGTGCTTCAAATAACATTAACAGACCATTAAAAAGAATTATGAAACAGTATGTTTAATAAGATAATAAATCTACTGATTAACTTTGAATGCTGGAAAACCGCAACAGAAATGAAAAATGATATATTTACACTAGATGTATTTAGAACCAGCTAAAAAGCATTTTGATTTCACATATGGAAGAGTAAAGCTTTGGGTTTATGCTGTGACGGCCATTGGATTCATCTTAATCCTCTTCATTATTGCATCATTATTCCTTCTCTGGTATGTACCTTACTTTTCTAAAAACATTCCTTACTGTGCACAATCTATTATAAGTCACAGACATTGTAAAGGAAAAGACACTGAACACTTGGAGGCAAAGAAAATTCCAACTTGAAATAACTTTTCACATGAGTTATACTTCCAACAATATTTTTTCAACAGTTTGCTTCTATTAATACAGTATAATGGGTTCTTCATTTTTTATTTATTACTTTATTTGTTAGGGACAATCAGAGAAAAAATTTGAGAGTTTTCTTTAGCAGTGTCTGAAGTTCTGTACACGTTTTTATATCCGGGGCTAATCTTATATAAACTTAAATAATGAGAGTCATGATTACAGTTCTGACCAGGTTTCAACCAGGATTTGAGTGTTGTGGAGAACAATTTAAAATCCTGAATTTGATTTCAGCTAGCAAGTAGACAATTCTAGAGGGTCGTACCTTTGATTGAGGATGTTGTTCGTGCCAACCAAGTCTTGCAATGTCTCATTCTGCGGTTTCCTTCTGATGTACCTCAGTTGCTGCTGGCAGTACAGTTTGGTCTAGTTACGAATTTATGAAAAATGGCCGGAACTAAGTGTTGGATACATTCAAAGGAGAGTGTGAGGTTGTAGTATTATCAAATACTTACGAAGTTGTCAAAACTTACAAGAAGTACAAACTACTTCTTTAAGATGTTCAACATTGAACTCTCAGAGGTTTTATATCCAGCAATTTTCATTTATATATATGTATTTTTTTTTTTTTTTATTGACAGGAAAGTACATACATTCATACACAAAGTACGTCTTGTGGATGAATATATGTACACAAGATGTACATACATTCACCATTCAAGTACAGGGGCTGGTTTTTGTTTCAATACAACACATTGAAAGAAAAACCAGTCCCTGTACTTATTTTCTCAGTTTGCTCTCCTTAATTTCCAAACTTTCTTACAGATTCCTTTTTCTCCAGATGAATGACATCGAAAATCTTAAAATCTTGTGAACCAATGAACGTTTAAATTCCGTAGCAAGAACCAAGGGGATCATGGAATATGAGACAATAGTCTCTACTCTATAAAGTCTGATCTCAGTGGTTATACAAAGTCGGTCCAATTTTTCCAGAAGTTCTTAGATTTATCGGATTCTAATCTGACAGAGAAAGTCAACCTTTCCAACATTTAAATATTATGCATTATTTCAACCCAATCATCCACTAATGGCTTTTTTACTGGCAACCGTCATGATCCTGTACATATATTTGTCTCTTCAATTTGTAATGCTTTCGTTCCCCTTTCCCATATATTATATGTAAAATGTAAGTGTAAATTCCACTCTTGATGTTGGACACTCAACAGTGTCCAACATTTTGTATCCTGATATTACTTTTGTGCTGCCGTAATAAAATATCTATATCTAGCTATGTTCCTCCAACCATACTCTCTCCATGAGAGGGAGCAAGTCGTCTCCCACAGTTGTTCATTGATCTCCTCCCATTCTTCCTCCGATAGCCTGATTCCAGCCTCATTTTCCCACTTCTATTTAATGTTTGCTGTAGCGTTACCTTTTAACTCTTCCACTCCTCTGTATAATTTTGAAATTGACTTTTTGCCCAAATCTGAATCATATGATAAAATAAGCAATTTAATAATTCCCGACTCTAACCCGTCCAAATTTATCTTTTTTAATATTTGTTCTACGTAGTGTCTCATTTGTATGTATCTGTAGAAATCCTGATTGCTCAAGCCATATTGGTTCTTTAGCTCCTGAAAGCTTTTAATAACTTTCTTCTTAATGAGCTCAAAAAATATTTTTGGTCCCCCTCCCCATCTATTAAACCTCCTATCCGCTGCATTCGGTATAAAATATGAATCATGGGCAATCCATCTCAATGTCCTGCTGAAATCCACTGAGTCATTGGCTGATGCAAAGTTTGCAGAAAGAAGATGCTGCAGGTTGACGGTCATGGTTTCTGGGTAGATGTTTTGAAATTCCTAAAGCAGATTTGACATTTGGGCTTGGTGAGGAGGGACAGAATTGACAATTCCATGGAGACGGCCTTGTGGTCAGACACAAGAAGATTCCTGAGAGGAGGAGAGTCGGAGATGACAAGATCCAGAGTGTGCCCCATGGTGTGGGTCGGGACAATGACAAGTTGGCTGAGATCAAAACAAGCCGATAGTTGGAGAAATTCGGCTGCAAAATGACAGCAAGGGGAGTTCACATGGATGTTCATATCTCAAAGTAATAAAATATTTTAATATTTAATGTTCTGTATCCTGAGTATTTTGGATGCAGAAATAACTTTCTGAGTCTACTATAGTTTCATTCTCTAGTTGGTCGGTTAGAAATTTTCTGGCAAGTTCATCTACAGAGTCGTAAGAAAATAATTAAAACCATATGCAATATTTGGTGAGGTCGGTGGTTGCGGTGCTCTCAATCTCATGTTACTTAGTATAGTTTTATTTCTTCAGTTTAGATTTGTAACACAGCTTATAAAGATTTATGCAAAGTTTGGCTGCTCTCTGCTGCTAAGTCAGACAACCCTATCATCTTTTCTTTCTTTCCTGTTCTTTTCAGCAAGCCATCCAAAACCACTAAGATGTCTCCTCCTCCACAGAAACACTTGACCCTGGCCTATAATGGTGACATGGATATGTAACGAGATTGCTATACCTCACAAGGTCCCATCAGCCTTAGACAAACTGCATTCAGATTTTTAGCAAGCATGTTCAACACTTATCGCTGATAAATGGCCAGTTACAGACACTGCAACAGACAAGTAGCGATGCTTGCACAAGATTTGCTGCTGACAGGCAATGGAACCGAGGATTCTAGCTACAGCCATCTTTCCTCTCTAATGAAGATGGCGAAAAAGGAGGACATGATTAAGAGAAGGAAGGTCTCTTTTAAGAGGAAGACAGAAAAGACATATTTGGATGCATTAACATGTGATAACTTTTTCGTTATTATTGTATGCGAAGAATCAGAAGAACCAATCGCCAAATAGTGACAAAACAAAAACAAACAAAAAGCTGTCACTCACGAAATTCAAATGTGGATTAACAGAACATTTGACATTAAGGATGTTTGTAAAAGGAAATGTCAAAAGCCTTTTAGGTAAACAAACAGCATTGTTTGAATTTTTGAGTCTGAACATGCTCTATGCACTATGTTAGTGCTGATTCACTTTTGTTGTTTCTTTTCACAAGACTTTTCTAGTGTTTTAATTTTGATGGAAGTTGTTGCTGTCAGGTTGTGTTTTATTGATGATGCCATTAATTTAATAATGAGTAATTATAAGACTATAAAAGAACAATGACGATTATGATGAGAATCGACCTTTAAAATTTTCTTCTGATTACCTTATCAGTTGGTAAATACTGAAACACATGGTGCTTTGAAGAAAATTAAGCAGCACTAACTTCAACCTTACTGACATCATGGACCTGAGGAGTTAATGGGAGAACTGGCGATGTTTTTTAGTCCTCAGGAGAGTCTCAAAGTCTGGAGTTAGAGTCGACAAAGCAACACTGAGGTCACGTTCAATGTCCAGTCTGTTTCGGTGTTTTGTCTTCAGCTGAACCAGAGCTAAGAAGCCACACTCACAGAGATAGGTTGTGCTGAATGGTAGGAGGATTTTTATTGCTCGAGTGGCAAGGGAAGGATACTCGCTCATCACAGTGCTGCACCAGAAATGGGAGAGGTTTACCTCTGTGAATTTATTTTTCAGCGTGCGGTGACATGACAGCTCCACCAGCTGACTCTCCTCGTTACTTGGCAACGTGACGCTTTCCATGTCGATTCCAAAGGGGTCACGTATCCAGTCGTCATCCCTCTGTTTCTCGGGGAAATAGTCATTAAACGGCTCCAGAAGTTTATTCAGATGTGTCGTGATTGTTTTCCTCACTACATTTTTCCTGCCGTGTCCAGTTGCTGTCCCTCGTGACAGGCGTTGGGAAACATGGCGAGTCTGCTTTTAGAAACATGGCATGCCCACACAGAGATCTTTTTTTTTGAAAGCATCGATCTTGTCATCTTGTTCAAAAATGTTGTGCCCCCTCCCCTGCATAGGCACATTTAATGTGTTTAATTGTTCAAACACGTCAGCGAGGTAAGCAACGTGTGCAAGCCACACACTGTTGCTAAACAGGTCTGCGAGAGGCGAATTGTTCTTGGCAAGAAAGGCTGCGATTTCATCTCGTTGTTCATAAAAATGGGACGGTACCTTTCCCCTCGAAAGCCAGCGTACTTCGGCATGATACAACACCTGTACGTGCTCCCTACCAAGATCTTGGCACAGTTTTTGAAAATATCGGGTGTTCTTTGCACTCCGTTTAATGTAGTTTACCACTTGGACGACATATCTTAATGTTTCATGAAGCACTGGCACCATCTCCTTTGCTGCCAAGGCCTCCCGATGCAAAAAAACAGTGCTTCCAAGTTGCATTCAGAGCTCTGTCAAGTATTTTCCGCACGACCCCCGAGTTTTTTCCTGTCATGGAGGCAGCGCCATCAGTTGTGATACCGACGCACATGTCCCAGCTTAGGCCCACTGAACTCAAATACAAGTCCACGGAGCTGAAAATGTCCTCTGCAGTAGTAGTAAGGAGCTCTCTTGTGCAGAGAAATGTTCCTGTAGGTCCTCGTCCCACACCTGTCTCACATAAACGAGTAAAACCGCTTTGTTTGTTATGTCTGTAGATTCGTCCATTTGTAATGCAAAATGACCACTTGCCTTAATGCGAGCTGTGGTCTGTTGGTTGATGTCATCCGACATGTCTTCAATTCGCCTGCTAATAGTGTCATTTGAGAGAGGTATAGTTTTCAGTTTGTCCGCTGCGGATTGATCCAACACCTCTCTGACCATGTCCATGGCCACAGGTAAGATAAGGTCCTCTGCAATGGTGTGGGGCTTCTTTAACTTAGCAATACGATGTCCACCTTGTAAGACTCACGGAGTGCCTGGTCTTGCTTGGAGCACGAAGAAGTAAGAGACTTTTGTGATTTCCTCAGGTCTTGAAGTCGTCTTTGAAAGTACTCAACAGGTTTATCTTTGAGAGAAGTATGTTTTGTTTCCAGATGCCGCTTCAGTTTTGAAGGCTTCATGCTTTCTTGTTCCAACACCTCGCTTCACAAAACACACTGAGGTTTTTGTCCTTTGTTGTCCTCAATGTAGGAGAACCCATACTTAATATATTCTGTGTCGCATTTACGTTTCGCCATGCTCAATTCACTTTTAAAAACAAACTTTGCAAGTCTTCTTCTATGCTGTGAAATGGCGGGTGTCAATAAGCATTACAGGGCGTTCTCGCCGCCTACTGTTAAGGAGTGTGAATAGACGGCACTCCGCTGCACAAAAAACGCTCTTCAAAATAAAAGCACAGATTATTATTAATCTTTTATTGCCCCGGCAAAGGTCTGCGACCCACTGAAAACGGGTCCACTTTTGGGTCGCGACCCACCAGTTGAGAATCACTGCTCTAATGGGTTGTTAAATGGATTGTGAAATCCATTAGATGACTTCAAAACCCATAATAAGGTATTATTTAATCTGATAATATTCAGCACCTGTCCAGATTAGATGTTTTTATTGAAGCTCTCTATTATGGATCGCAACTTGACCCCTTAAGTCTTCTTTTTCTTTTGTAAAAGGGGCTGCCACAACAGACCATCTGTTTAATTTTTCCTGGTCCTCTGCATCTTTCTCTGTCAAACCAACCAGAAACCAACTCTTAGGTCATTCTCTTCTACTTCAGCTCTATGTCTAGCAACCTTCCAGCAATATATCAACTATGTTTGCATATGTCCAAACCATCTCAATCTGGCTTCTCCTACTTCATCACCAATACGACCCGGGCTGTCTCTCTGACCTGTTTGTTTCTTGTAAACGGTTGCAGATTTCAAACTGGGCAATATGAATAGCCCACAGCCAAGCTCACATGCACCAACAGAAAAAACAAGACAAACAGTATGCCAAATGTAATAAATAATCAAAGAAAATGTACAGTACTGGAGAAATAATGTGCCAGTGAAGGATGAACCGCCATTGCAGAAAAGATTTAAAAAAAAATTGTGTCTAAGGTTATGGACAAACATTGGAAATGTGCAATACTGGAGAAATAATAAATTGATAATATTGAGCTTCTCTGAGAGAAATTATAAATATATTGTACCAATGTAAATGAAAAACATGGAAAACATGCAATATTGGAGTAATATTGCTCCAATCTGAAACTGAGGCTAAGACTGAAAACAGCTGTATTTTCTCATATTCATACAGTGGTTAAACAGTCTAATATATCATCATAATAATAATTAGTGATGTCACATTTCCGTAAGGGCTTACTTCAATACTCAAAAGACACTCTTAATATCACTCCTCTAAAAAAAAAAACACTTTCAGATGGCCAGGCAAAAATCAATCAAAGGAAAGGGAAAAAGTGCAACTCTTCATTCAAGCCTGAGAAGAAAGTGGCCTTAAAATTGTGTTAATCCAATAAGTCTTCCGTTGAAGGAGACGTTTAAGTCTTTCGCCACCCGTAAAGTTCTTAGGGATGGCCTCAATGGCCATGAATTTCAAAGAGTCTGGTTTAGAATGCCTTACAGCCTTGTAAGTGCTGTTCGTTTCGTGCAGCCAATTTAAAAGCAGCCAAATTTGCATTCAAGTCTGTCGACGACATGTGCTGTATTGATATTAGAAGCCAGTTGACTACTACATTTGAAAAGAAAGTAAATTTTGAAAGAAATTCATTAGATGGTATTCAAAACTGTGTTTGTACCTTTAGGTGTGATTTACGTTGAAATGCTCAGTGGTACTACAGTGGATTATGAGGTGGTGGAGCCCAACCCCCAGCAGCTACGCAACTACAAAGGTACTGTCTGACTTTTGAACTTATAAATATGAAAAGTTTTGCACAACATGTATTGGCACAATTAATCTTTAACAACATTTTTTTTTTTTTAATTTCATCTTTCTTCCAGTCAAAAATGTAAAGCTTGTAGAGGCCATACTGTATATGGAGAACAGGGGGCAATATTTGCCTAGACATCAGGTATAGAGGAGGTTATACAGTCATTAACCCTTCTCCTAAATACTCTAATATCTAAATTTATGCTTTATCATTTACAAAAATCTATCTTCCAATTCAAACATTGAATCGTTTTTAACCTACTTCTGTGCATTCTTTTACGCAAGTATTTATACATTCTCTAGATTGCAATGAACAATCAAAGGTTTTGTAGACATTTTGATGCAAAATGGCATCAGTAGAGGAGACTGTAAAAGTCAATAGTCCACTTGGCAGTGGTCTGTAAGGAAGTTAATTACACTATGGCGCATTGAGATTTTTTCTCTAATCTTTTCTTTAATGTTCATTTTCCTTCTTTGTCCGTCCATAGACATTTGTTGTGCCTGGCACTGTTCTATTAGTATC
>JBBDHG010000409.1:65000-67500 GCA_037951165.1 Lophius americanus
GAAATACTCTCCGAGCTCCATCTGAAGCACCCAGGTGGATTATGAGGTGGTGGAGCCCAACCCCCAGCAGCTACACAACTACAAAGGTACTGTCGGACTTTTGAACTTACCTTTGACAAATATATCGTGCAGACATACGAATATGTCTACACAATACTTACAATTCACAATTTACACGCATGTGTCCTTACAAGTTAAACAGTTTATTATTTAAATTATAAAAATATTTCCTAGCCCTGAAAGAGCATAGCCGACCGTGACCGTAGTTATACTAAGAGAATATATATAAGAGAATACTGTATTCTCTTCTAGCCATTTTTTTTTATTTTGTTAAGGTATTGGAAAAGAATATCTGTCTTCTAATCTGTTCAGCTTTTGTCTTATCAGTCGTAGAGGATTTCCCAAGATTTCCTAATTATGCTGGGAAAAAAAATTCTGATGAGCAATAATGCTCTTCTCGATTAGTCATGGCTTCACTCTCTTATGGACATAATTTTCGCCCAGTCTTTCGAATAGTGAAGCCATAATCATTGGCCTTTATTGAAGTGAGGGAAGGTTGCAATTCCTTGTGCTGATTTGATTGAACATAGCTGTTAGTAATCAGATACTGGTGTGTCAAGATCAGCTGCAACCAGCTATTTATGCAGTTTGGGTATCTCTTTTGGGATTAAAGTTTTTTAAGGGAACTATACTTTTTCACACAGGCCAAGCTTTTAGTTTCAATATGCCATGCAACATTCAAAATATGAATTTCAGTAATTGGTTTCAGACTTCTTGTCAGGTTGAAAAAAAATAATGTAAGTTCACATTTTATTAAACAATATACAAAATATGAAAAGTTTTGCACATGTATTGGCACAATTAATCTTTAACAACATTTTTTTTCACACTTCATCTTTCTTCCAGTCAAAAATGTAAGTCCTGTAGAGCTCATACTGTATATGGAGAACAGGGTGCAATATTTGCCTAGACATCAGGTATGTGAGGTTATACAGTCATTAACCCTTCTCCTAATTACTCTAATATCTAAATTTATGCTTTATCATTTACAAAAATCTATCTTCCAATTCAAACATTGAATCGTTTTTACCCTAGTTCTGTGCATTCTTTTACGCTAGTATTAATAGATTCACTAGATTACAAGGAAGAATCAAAGGTTTTGATGACAGAAAAATGGTATCATCAGAGGAGGCTGTAATATAGAATATGTCAACAGTCCACTTGGCAGTGGTCTGTAAGGAAGTTAATTACACTGTGGCGCATTGAGATTTTTTCTCTAATCTTTTCTTTAATGTTCATTTTTCTTCTTTGTCCGTCCATAGACATTTGTTGTATCTGGCACTGTTCTATTAGTATCTGTAAGTACCAATAACTATCCAAAAACATCCACAAATACATATATACAGACAGATGGAAGGAACTATTCATTTCCATCTTCGTTTTTAAAATTGAGCATTAAGTGGGCATAGGGAATAAATAAATGACTGACAGAGGGGATGTTTTGTTTGAAGATAACAAACATGTAAACATGTAAAACATTGTGTATTTTTTTATAGTAATGCTGGGTTAGGATCTGGGTTATGTGAGTGTGATTTCATACACCAGAGCTAATCTCTTTCCCTCTTACATACTAGATTGATCACTTTCCTGTTAAAGTGCTCTTTTGGACAAACCTCTTCGCTTTAATAAAGCAGCATTAATCACAAAGCACATCCATTACCTAAGGGTTTTTACAAGATAAGTTTAACTGAATCATTTAGTTGTGACGTCAACAAAGAAAGGCCATGATATTAGTTGCAGGAAGAACAAATGTGTAAAAACTGTATCTGTCGGACAGTTCACAAGTTTTCAATGCCAACTTTTCAAATCATTTACAATGCTTTGTTTCATGCATGGTGTGTACCATTCAAACGGCTTAATGGTCTTGGTATGCACCAAGTTCCACCCGCGACCAATATTATTTATTATTATTGGATTTTCAAGGCGAGGAATACATTTTAAAGCTTCCCCTTAGTGTCATGCCTTGTAATTAGTTTTGTTTATTATATATTGTATATCATATTGTTTCCTGATTGCTTCTCCACTCTTGATTGTTAGAACCTGCGTCTTGTTAAGACTCTGCCTCAGTGTATCTAAGCTGTGCTCCCCCCCACCCACCTGTGCCAGATCCTGTTGATCCATGGTGCAAACATTTCCAGCGTAATTCCTAGTGTTCCCCGTGATTTATGGTTCTGATCTCTGCTCGTAAGAAACCTTGTATTTTTGCCTGCCCGCCTTTACTTGTAAAGAGTTTATTCACCAGACGTTGTGGTAGTCGTGCTTGTGGTGCCAGCCTGACCTTACGATCTGGCCATAATGGATCCAGCCGACACCAACCCACTGCATGCTGCTCTCCGCGCTCAGGTCGAGCGCATCAACCAGCATGAGGAACAGATGTCCGCGGTGTACAGAGGAGTGAGGGATTTAACGGACAGACATGTCGAGTTTCAAACCTCCATCG
>JBBDHG010000409.1:72500-115000 GCA_037951165.1 Lophius americanus
TGAGAATGGTTAGCAGCAGGACTGAAATAGGAAAACAAAACAGTCAGTTTTGTCATGCTTATTGCCAATGTATATTCGCTAATATTGATAGTAATAACAATTATCCCTGACGGCAGCGGTGGGCTTTGGTGTTCGATCTGACCTCATTCACTAGTGTAAGCCGAAGGGGGCCCCTTCTCACTTGGCTATGGCAGAGTGTGAACTTATCATCGTTAAGAAATTTTAAATGGAATGAAAAACAGAACACTTCTACAAAAAAATTAAGAACATATGATGTGGGTTTTATGAGATTATCGAGTTTTGAGATTTGGTATCAGTGAACCCAGACAAGGAATGTCTCCGTTCTTTTTGATGGCATCATTCTTGTACATGAAAAATCAAAGAAAAACAAACATCGAACTGGACATGCAAAATCTTCACAGTTCATGAGATAATAGAAGCCTAACCTCTGATACAGACCTAAGAACTTAATCGAAGTAGCTATAATAGAAATTATTAAGAAAATAGCTCTAATTGTAATTTTACCAATTTTTTTATCAGACACCATGCATTACAAAAAGGACACATTTTGAGAGATGCAATAAAAATAGGTATTGCATTCATTCCTAAATCTTTTTTAATTATACATTCAAATTGGAAAAAAATATTCTAGTTTGTTAAAAGGTTTGTACATGTGGCGGGGAATCATCTCAGTATATGTACTCTCTGGTGAGCCTTGGTCCTATTTCATTTCCTGTTAAGAAGTACACTCATGCCGATCTTGTAAAAAAAAACTAGAAATACATTTGCTATTTTTACATCAACATTTTATTCTACATATGCAGCTACTAAGAATTGGAAACATGGACTGTACTTATACAGCGCTTTTTTAGTCTACTTGACTACTCAAAGCGCTTTTACAATGTGGGTCAGCATTCACCCATTCATACTAACATTCACTCAGAGGCTGCCATGTAAAGCACCACATGCTCATCATGAGCAGTAACCATTCAGGCACACACCAATGGAACAGCCATTGGGAGCAACTTGTGGTTCAGTATCTTGCTCAAGGACACTTCGACATGTGGACTGCAGTGGCTAGGGATTGAATCACACGCCCCTTAATTGTGAATTAAGGTCTATACGGAAATAAAATCTGAAAAGAATCCATGATATATTTATTTGTGTTATCGCGTTCACATGCATGATTTGCAGCGGCAATGACGATTCAAAGATTATTCTAGACTTTTGGATGATATAAAAAACATATATAAAATTTCAGTGTAATCCATATACTTCTCATTTGTACTTAATAATAATAATACATTTAATGTATAATTCACTTTACATTTGGATCAAATCTCAAAGTGCTACAAATTAAAAGCAGATAAAAGCATCAATAAAAAAATAAAATAATAACTATATAAAAGCCTGACCAAAAAGCAGCAATGTTAATTAAAGTTATAGGTTCTGCTAAAAAGGAAAGTTTTAGGTCCTTTTTTAAACGTTTCAGTCGTCTGTGGAGCCCTCAAATGGTCAGGGAGGGCATTCCACAGACGAGGGGCAGCAGAACAGAATGCCCGATCACCCATGGTGCTGAGCTTAGTCCGGGGAAGGAGGAGGCGGTATGAGTGGATGTGGGTGAGTGTACTTGCGTTATTTTGACTAATAAATGGTGTCACTAATTTCTTGGATTGTTTACGAAGTATTTTAACTCAACAGGGGCCATATTCTGCTAAAATATCCAATTATTTTGTGAACCACATGCACAATCCTATTGTCTGTCTAGGTGGCATTACCTTCGGCAGATATTATTGGCCAAAAAACTGTAGGTAGAGTAATATTCAGGTCAATCAGTCAGGTCATTGTTTTGATACGGCAAATGTAAAATTATTCTTATATATTGGTATGTTATACCACAGGTCAATCCATAGAACCAGGTCATTCTTTTTTCATCCGTTTCAATATTTATCAAGGTGTAATAATAATCTGAAGAATCTCTGTTACCTTTGTTTTATTATATGCAAACATAATCTCTTTATTTATTAACAAAATAGAAATATAAAGAAAACTAAAATATATATAAAAACATGAAAGTTAACAGAAGTATTTGGTCCTCTCCCATCCTTTCAATCATGAATCTATGCACCATATTCAAAATAATAATCCTTAGTTTTAGAAAAATATGTGCAAAAACATTTTCAAAATAATAAGGATGTAATTTTTTGCTCAGGCAACAATATTTCCAAAATTATAATGTTTGGAATCAATATGAATAAACTTTATTTTATCTTTTAAGACGATTTCAAACAAAAATGTATCCAAACATCAAATAAAATTAATTAACACAGTATCAAAATAAAAGTAAGGAAAAATATGCGCTTTTGAGTTTAAAAGCATAAATTATTTAAGATTTTTTCTTTGCTTACTCTGCTTAACTTCAACCTGCTGGTTGACATGTTTTTATTGTGCCTGCTTCTTTCGCTGGCGAAGCTTCCATGGACTGAACATTGACGTATTTCTGAAGTAATTAAATATATATAATGGGCTCTTATTGCCCCCAAGCCTTTTCTTGGTTTTCTACAGGATATTTTAGCAGGTTAGACGCTGTACAGTAGTTCTCTGCTTCTGTGTGTTTTGTCATCAACACCCCCTTCTCTATGTCTTGCACTAGAGTATCTGTCTCTGCTTTCATAATCCTTATCTCTGTCTCTTCCCCCACAATCATTACCATTGCAATTTCCCCATTGTGGGACTAATAAAGGCTATCTATTTATCTATCTATCAATCTCTTTCTCTGTCTCTTCTGTCTTATTGTCACTTCTTCTCCCACCATTTCTATCCAGGTCTCCTCTACTTGAGCCTCTACTTCTTTCTCCAGAATATCTGTCTCTTCCATGTGTGTGTGTCTCTGTTTTCCCACCCTCTCCATCTCTGTCTCTTGTAATTGAGTCTACAATCAAACAGAAGAGACAGAGAAAGAGATGGTGGGAGAAGACTCCCACCATCTCTTTTTCTGTCTCTTCTGTCTAATTGTCACTCTCTTCTCCCACAATTTCTATCAATGTCTCCTTTACTTGAGTCTCTGTCTCTTCCACCATAATTTCTTCTTCTTTTGTTTGAATGTCTTCCTACTCTCCCAGCATCTCTATCATGTTCTCTTCCCCATCAGTTCTGTCAAAGCCTTTTCGATTTTTGTGTTTTGTAATGCTTGGTCTGTTGTGATCTGATGATTCATCCAGGTCAGATGTTTGAATGGTCTTTCTCACCTTAGCTGGACATTCATCATCACATGGATTGTCCCCAGAACAACTTATCTTCCTTCTTCTCTTCTCTTTAAGCTTATTTTTCTTTCCTGATGACTTTTCAGTGTCTTGACTGTTCCTGCTTCTCATTTCCTGGTCTTGTCTTGCTGTCATCTTTTCTCTACGAGCCAAACTTTGCTATTTGGATAAATCAATGTATTCATTTTCAGAGCCTTGTACCTCAGTGTCCTTTCTACTTGTTCCAGTCTTTGGTCCATCTCTTTTTTTGTTGTTCAAAGAAATTGCAAAGGCAGCTTAATCCCGCATTGCAAAGGCCTCATCGAGGTCTAAGTCTGCCTCGTAAAATTTCTCGGCTGTACTGTTGGAGTGGCACATCAATCGACGAACGTTTGTTTTTCTTAAGGATGTTATGTAATGACCCACCGTTCAAGTTAGAGAAAAAATAATTCGGAATCACAGAAAGGAAACTTGTGGCGATGACACAGGAAACAGTTGAACCACTTGTATTCCTTTTTAGTCAGGGGAATTTGGGTAAGACCAAATGTTTCCGGAGTTTTATGCTGTTTAACCTGCAAAAGACAAAAAAACAAAAAACTTAAATTCGTAAACTTGGAAGCACTCTTGATCTTAATATAACATTTTGGATTAGTTTGAATGATGCACCTGGAAAAATTTTAGCTATTTATTGCCATAATTGCAAAGGTAAGTGAAAAAAATGCCACAATTTGGATTAGCCAACAAGAGATTTTTATTGCAAGGTAATATAAGAGTATGTTATAGAATGTTACTTGATATAAACATGAAATATAATTTCGTCCAATAACAGAGAAAGCTTAAATCATCTAAAAAATTGCATCTTCAACTACTGACTGAAACGTCTAAAAACAGTTGTTTTTACCTCAATGATTCTCCGCCCTGAACCATCTGAATTTGCAGAGACCACTCCTCAACCATTATATTGGCCAGGACCCACTTCCTGTGTCCTGTTGTACACACACTTAATCCCCCGAACAAGCCATGCAGCCACTCCAGGTTATCTCTGTTGGGCCTTTTCTCCAGAGTTACTGTGAAGTACAAAAATATTGTTCTAAGGTGACACACTCCCCAAATTCATTTTATACAGAAAATTTACAAACTTAGGGCTGATGGGATCTCTTTCTGTGCATTTTTCAGGAAGGAGGCGATGTGGGCAGGTTTAAAGAGCATAGCTGAAAGAGAGTCATAGAGAATTGTTTCACATTCCTTACATTTCAATCACTCAATGGCATTATGAGACAAAAATCACAGCTGAAAACACAAGTGAGAGAGACCAAAGAGAAAAGGAAAGCGCTGAGGAACTAGACTTTCTTATTCGAACAGCCTGTCGGTGGGTCTGAAGGTCCTTCCGAGTCATCTCTGCAACGTCGCTAATGGTGAACAAAGCTCCCTGTAATCGCTTACGGGGAGCTTTGATGTCAGGCAGCTGGGGCTCAATGAGGAACCTCAGAAAAGTCCCTACATTCCCAATGACAAGAAGCTGCGTGGTAACGACATGTCTCTTAAGGCTATTTGCCCATCTAGACATTACAAGAAACAATAAACATACGTCAGTATTCAGCTCTTATATTGAGATGACAATGGAAGTGATTATGATAAAGATTGGAAAGATTTTTCACTTGGATTTCCTCATTGGTATTACTGAAAGAAAGTATTTACTGAAGTAGTCTTTCTCGATCCCTCAAAAAATCGAAGGACATTTGCGGCACTGCACCATCTGCCATAAACAACATGCAATGGCGGACGTGGCCCACGCGCTGCTTTGCATTCTCGCCCTGTTTCTTTCCCGGACCAGTGATGTGCTTGAACCATATTTTCAACACATTCGCTGTATAAAAGGTAAAGAAACACAAAAATGTTCGATAGGTAGTGTCTTAATATCATATATTTATGACTTTAAACAGGTGAAGCAAATTGGTTATAATGTTATGGCAGGTCAGTATACATTATGTACAATGATATTGAAAGTACGTTTGTCGAATTCAATCTTTTGTCAAAATGCATATATTCACAATTGATCTTTTAATAAATGCATTATCTGAATGAAATTTTAAAAAAACACAACAAATATCTATTCCACATTATAAATAAAGCTCAATCAGATAATAAATACCAAAAGTTGGGAGAGCATTCTCTTGGATATTGGTTTTGCTCCTTTCATACTTCTTAGGAAGTTCAGGGGAGGAGTGTTCTCTGGAAGTGCTGTTTCCTTGAGAGAATTTTTTTTTTTTTTTTAGGCAGAGGACTTTGTGTCTGAGTCTCTGACAGTTTTCACACTGAAGCTCAGAGGGCTGGTCTGTATGGGAGCCCGAGGAAGTGCTTGGCCCAGGGTTCTCCTCCTGTTGCCCTGGTGTCTCTCTGTCGGTTCTTGAATTGGAATCTTCCTCTTCCTCACTGCTGCAGGTCAGCATCTACATATTAAGTTTGCTTACCATTGAAGGCTGGGGATTGGATTTCCGCAGGTCTCTCAATTTAGCCCTTCTCTTGACATAATTTCAGAGTAGCGATCTTTCTGGAAGAAATCAAACATTCCAGAAGATATTGTTATTTGTTTATCACTGATTAACTATGTACAAAAATAGCTTTATAAATACTCAGTCATATTTTTTAAGTACTGCTGGTATTCCTCTATCATGGTTAACTTTATATTGGCAGTTAATGATTTCCAGTACAACTAGATGACCCAATCGTTTTTTTTAATGCAAACTTTGGCAGGCATTAACCGCTGCATGCAAGGAACACCCAACAAAACATTTAGTTATGGAGATGTTCTGACCCAATTCTCTGCACATCACTATCTGCTCCTTGTCTCTCAGTCTTTCAGATTCTCATTTAATGGTAATCATGGTAACTAAAAAATATAACCCACTGTTGGTAACCATCTTTTTCTAACTTTCCTGACAATAAGCTATAACCTTGATGTTGGTGGAATTTGAACAACTCGCATGGAGAATTAAGAGAATATATCCTGGTAAATGTTCCTCAAGGTTGAGAAAATGTACGGACCATTGAAAACACAAAGGCTTTCGAAAGAGCTATTGCTCGAGTGGAGTCATGAAAAAGTACAAACCTTAATTTCATGATGTACATTTTCAAGATGTTTGTCTAGTCTTACAAATTTTTTCCCTTTACAGTCTGGACAGTCCGGTCTGTCCCTGTGACTGCACAGAAAGATGCAGTCCCTGTAAGCTTTCTGTGCATTTTTTCACTGGTAAAGAGTAAAGTAATAAAGTTTTAACCATAAACATCCTCACTGTCACATTTGGCTAGGCTAACTATTAGAAAATGAAACTGTCCTTGGGAGTCTATGAACCAAAGATTTATGAAAGATCATATATGATAATGTAATTGTATGTAATAACATAATCTATTATTTCTTCTGAATTTCTCTCCACAATCTATAATTCTGACAAGGCTAGGTAAGTATGTGACTTTTCTGTTCAACAAAAAGATGACAATTATCTAAACAATACAAGATATTTCTTTGAAGCATTATTGGTTGCATGCGGTATTTGTAATAAGTTGGTAATTTTCATGCACCAGTTGGAACACGTTAGTAATTAACAAGGACTATTTGGAACAAGTTACTGATGTACCTGCACTATTGGAATAAGTTAGTGATTTATATGCACTATTTGGAACGGGTTAATAGAAGGGAAATATTTGGAAGGCGTAGGAATTTAAATGATATATTTTGGAATTTGAGCTTACCTTAGCTTAGCTAACCATCCAATGTCAGTGAGTGTCTTCCCAAAAATGAAGAAGCCTTTCCTGGGAGGAGGATATATATTCTCCTAAATCAAATGATTTAATTGGTTAATTCTAAGCCAATCGTCAGTGACATTGTCATAAACAATATTTGGAATCTTTCAGTATCAAATATGACATATCCAGAATGCCAATAACTAATTTACTAATTAATAAATTATTCACGTAACTGGCATATTCTCCAATTGCGTACGTTATACGCAATTGCGTAAGAACCTTAGTTTTACCACAATAACTAAAGTACTATGTTATGGATCAATTTCAAGCTGTATGTCTCAATATATCTTATTGCAAGGAATAACTGGGGTGCTTTTGGAAAATGTTGGTTGTTTGTTTCATACACTAGGGGAGCTTTATTTCAAAAGGTTTTGTGCTCATCCGTTGGACTGAATTAGTCCAGTTGTGGTGGAAATGAATGGACTCGCAGAGATATATCTTGTATATAAATACAATGTTTTACTGTAATTTACTAATATTTTTGTCACAATCGGGTGTTTTTTTACAATCAGCCCTGTTTTTTTAATGCAACATCTTAATATTTAGTAAAACTTAGTCGATATTTATTAGACAGGAATTCACTGGAAGTTAAATATTTTGAGTATGCACTATAATTAACTCAAACTGTTTATATTTCATTCAAAAAGGGTAGCTTTTTTTAACTTCCTAATTATAGGTTTGTTTTTGGTTAAATGAACTGAATCAAAGAGATTTATCTTGTTTAAATTATATTTCACTAGAAAAGTACATATTTTCTAAACCCTAGGGGGAGCTCTCTTTATGAAAAAAATACTTTTTTGGACATAACTTGACATTTCAAATGAGGAGACCTATAAGGGGGAATTTTTTTGTACAACGCAGGGGAATGGGGATTCACAGGGAAGTACCCTTGTTGTCGATGACAACATGATAGGCCTCATTGAGTAACAGTTTTTACCATGAATTACCTCATTTGCACAGTTGGCATGGCTAACTGTAAGAACATATAACTGACCTTGGGAGTTTATGAACCAAACATTGATGAAAGACTTCACAATATGAATCTCTATCATATATGATAATATAATCTATTATTTGCTCTGAATTTTCTCCACAAACTACACTGTATTTCTAATTATTATGCTCAACAAAAAGATGAAATACTTATCAAGCCAATATAAAATATTTCTTTGAAGCATCACATGTTGAACATGATGTATTTGCAGTAAACAGCTATTTACAATCACTATTTGGAACAAGTTGGTTATGAACATGCAATAGTTGGAGATAACTCTTTATGTACTTCCACTATATGGAACAACAGAGATTTGCATGCAAAATTTGTAACAAGTTACTCATGTACATGCACAGTTTAGAAAAAGTTTGTGATTTACTTGGGCTATTTGGAAGAAGTAACTGATGTACCTAATTTAATAATTAATAAATGATGCACCTAACTGGCATATTCTCCAATTGGATAATTTCAATATCAAAGATGACTTATCTGGAATCCCAATTCTTCATTTTCTATAATTAATTATGGACCAAATTAGCATAGTCTCCCATAGAAATGATATTGGTATCAAGGATCAATTTATTGCGAAATTAGGGGAAAATTTGTGAGTCCGTTCTGATTATAGAATGTGGGTTTAAATTCAAACTCTAATTTCGAAGATGAGAAGAGAGAACGAGAGAGAATCAGCCACACTCCTACTCTGTGCTACGACACTAAATGAGCCAATTAACCAGGCTTTGAAATAAAACTGATGTACTTATCTAACCCCAGAGAGGGCCACAACAAACAGCTGAATTTCCTAAATATTAACTCAATAGAAGGCAGAACAGCATAAAATGTGACTATTTGCACAAGATGTCTTGATCAGTCAAAATAAACTAGAATTCTAGATTTATAAAAGAATACAGACAAGTGACAATCAAAACAATCATTTTACCAAGATTACTTTACAGATCCAGTTTTAAGATTTTATTCAATTTAGAGAATATGACATGGTTATATCCCAATTCATTTGGAATGGCAAATCCCCAAGAGTGAAAAAAACAAAAAACTCTGCAGCTGCCAAGGCACAATGGAGGGATTATTACTATCTAGCAGCACAGGTATTACAACGCTCTGGCACAAGGCACAATGGAGGGAATATTACTATCTAGCAGCACAGGTAGTACAACGCTCTGGCGCAAAAATATTTTTTTCAAAATGGAAATCCTTTGAGACGTGGCACAACCATGATCCAGTTTACGACAATTCTGTGTTTGATGGAGGGGTCACACAATGGGTAAGCCAAGGAGTCAAACTGTGTCTGTTGGCTGAGAATTTGGACTTCATTGACTTTAATACTGTCAGAGAAATGTGACCTTACTTGATGGGATTTTTACTGTGGCCTCCAACAAAACACTATTTTGACAAGAATGTCAAAGGAGCTATGCCAAAAACATATGAAATCACCTAAATGTTTTACTCTGGTTTATAATTATTATAATATAATATAATTATAATATTTTATATTATAAAATATTATAATTTTATAATTATTTAAAATTATCCAGAGACATTATTGACAAATTATACAGGTTCATACTTAATCTGTGATGCTCTCAAGAAATAAAAAAAAAAATCAAAATGGGAAGAACTGGGAGTTGTTATGACCCCTGAGCAATGGACAAATACAATCAACACGCAACTCATGACCACAGCCTCACAATTATCGACCGATTTTTCGACACCAAAAAGCAAAGTTCCAAACAGACGAAACTATAACCCAATTGCAGGAGAATATGTGGTCAGTGTATGGCAAACTATTTACACATATTCTGGAATGCCCACTTCTTAAATCCTACTGGGAAGGTGTCAATCTCACTACCAAAACCCTATGCTGTGACATTTAATTCAACAGCATCACTTTTACCTACTAAATATGGACCTACAAATGACAGATATCTGTTTAAAATTGAGCAAAAATGCCATAAGGGGTTGATGGCTCGTAAGAAACCTTTCACTGTCAGCCAATACATAGCCGTAATTAAAACCATTGACTACGTGGAACATATGAGCTTCTATTTAGGACAACAAAAAGACACATGAGACACCTTCTGGTAAAAATGGGACACATATCCCATACACAAGGGTCATAACATTTCACATGATTAAAAAATTATTAAGTCTAATAAAGGAAA
Source organism: Lophius americanus (assembly GCA_037951165.1). Lineage (NCBI taxonomy): Eukaryota > Metazoa > Chordata > Actinopteri > Lophiiformes > Lophiidae > Lophius > Lophius americanus. The sequence continues at coordinate 82,718 of JBBDHG010000409.1, forward strand.
ACAATGTTATAATGTCATCTCCAATGACTAGCACCCCCTTTGTTGTTACTTTTTTTGTATTTCACGTATCCAAGATATAATTCTCAATGATTAAAAAAAATCAATGGTAAAAGTAGAGCGGTGACATACAACATACCATTGTCTTTCTCACAAGAGCAATCCTTTATATCATCAGGTGCTTGTGACTTTAACAGTATACTTAAACTTGGCCCATCTTGCAGAAAATTTAACTCAAATCTTGTATTGCTTATAATGTTGACAAATTACGGTTGTGACACGTAAGGTATGAACAAATAACTATGGTATTTGAAATGTACTAAAAATGTTAGCAGAGTTTAAGTAGTCGGATAGCATGAGAAAGAACCAGGATGTGGAAAAGTTCTAAGATTTTTAACTGCCCTCATAAATGTCCTTCATTTATTAATTTTTTATTTAATAAGATTTGCTTCAGGACAAGTTTTTTCAGGCAGTGGTCTCATATTATATCATATAAAAAGCAAAAAACACCTATTTTATCCTGACTAGAACACATCCACATTAGGAGGTTAAACATTAACATTAGTGTTAGCATAGCCATTGTTGCATATATTGTTTTTTATTAATAATAAGCACAAAAGGGTAATTTACACTAAAATGTTCTTAATTTGTTTCATTTAAAGTAAGACTAATGTGTATTGTCAATGAGTTAAATGTGAAGATTGATTCCTAAGTAATAAATGCACTGAATATACATTCAAAAATGGGTGAACATCTTTCAAGGAAAGGGTAATGTCATTCACTTTCTAAAATCTATCTATAGATAAGATGTGATAAAAAAATTATTTGACACACCCTCATGACTAAATTGACTGATATGATAATGATTTGGTCATATCTATAAAGTATTTAACACTATATTTAGTTTGTATTTTCATCAAGCATACAATGAAGTTGTAATTTAAATGTGTAGCCTCTCACCCTGAAATGTCTGCTTTACCTCTTCAAGATAATAAGATGATGGAGATGGCACTTAAAATGATCAGGGATGTTCATTATTGCACAAACAATTCATCTTAAAATTTATTGATGGTCTTTTGTGGTTTGCCATTTTAAAAATTTGGGTCTTCATGGAAAAAGTTTGTGACCCACTGGTCTACCAAATGCGGTGACTGACTTAAATGTCAGATACACAACTTTATACTGTGTTTGAAAGTTTAAAGACTTTTTTGCTACTTTTATGGTTTACTTCACTCTTCATGGTATGGATTATTTTGTTATCTGGTTAGAAAGGCTAAACTGACATATGTGAGGAGCAGATCTCCCCATTAGGTGGTTTTATCACAGATATATTAACTCAATTCAACTGGAATTCAACTCCAATTCAATCCAAAAACCATTTCAAATCAAACTTCATCCTTTCTTATTAATCTTTTAGAATACCATTCAGTCATTCCAATTATTATATCTGATTGTCTAAGCAAATTTATTTTAAAACTGAAGGTTTCATAAATATCCGAATATATACTCTGCATATTAATTCTGGGAAGTACGTGCAGAGTTTTTTTCTGAGACCGAGTTTAAAGAAGTACAATAACATCCTATTTCTCAAGGAATGTTCTTGACTATGAGAGTGTTTTGATGAACACAAGGGCAATATGTACAATCAATCAGTGTGACTGGGTCAGCTTGACCTGTTAAACTAAGGACAAAACAGAATGGAAAACATGAAGGTGCAAGTAAGTTTCGATTCCATAATTGGTTATGGAATGGGCTCAAATGTGCTGACACAGAGCCTTATAAAAGGGTCTTATCCAACGGTGGATTTTAATCTCTGTCTGTGTTTTGACTCAGTGCAAATACATCGCACCAGGCTGCTGTTTGGGTGTCCGTTTGAATTCTTCCGCACAGCTTCTGTGACGGATATCAATACCTAAATATCTGATGTTTCCTGACTCTAGCGGAGTAGATGACGTACTCTGAGAAACGGAATTGATGGGTAGTAAGTAGATTTGGTCTGGAGATGGATGAGAATTTTTCCATAAGAACAGTTGTTTCAGTAAGAGAAGTTAGTTACTGAGAACTTAGTGAGTGTTCATCGGCATGAAAACTTAGCATGAATACTTATCTTTTGACACACGTTTGTGTGTGACACATATATATATTTAAAAACATAATGAATAGTATGAGTAAATTGTTTTAATACATGTGAATATTGTATTCATATTATACTTAGTTATTTAACTGTAGGGCTGAAGAGGTAAATGGTTCCGAATTTCAACAAAAATAATATTAAATACCAAACAGTTTAATAATAATAAATAATCATAATAATATACTGCCTTGACATCTACTAACTTTGCCCAGTATTGTACATGGTTTAGTCAGAGTTTTTGTCTTAAAGGAGTTAAAATCAGACTCTGCTTTTGTGTATTTTTAAATTGTAAAGAAATAACTTTCAACGATTGTATCCATTTAATTTAAAAGGAAATATTAATTTTGCTAAACATGGCTGAAAGTCAAACGATCAATGAGAATAGAGGATGTTAAAATAATCAGTTCAGACCATTTCCATCTACACTGCTGGTCTATCCATTCACCTATTTGTCAGCTTGCTTCCAAATTCTCACTACTCGACCAACATTTTTTTTTTAAATTTAATTTTGACTTTAACTAGACATTAGGTTCCTTAGAAAAAATTGGAAAATTTAGACAGCCTCTTTCCAAGCAGCTGTCTGATGATATAAACTAGACCTAAACATAGAGGGAAACAGCCCCACTGAAAAAATGTATCCTTATTCATAAAACATACATAAAATATTAAAATGAGAATAAGGTACAAAGAAAGGAAGAAGTAGGAGCCAGCAATTAATTATAAAAAATTACATCACTTTGATCACTTGTACATAAAAAAAACAACATTTAGAATGCATTTCATGTAGAATTAAATTCAAAATATCTACCCATATTAGTAATGTTGGTTTCAAATTAAAATTAATGTGATACGTTATCTGTTTTACAATGTGAGTACAGCAAATATAATTTGGTGCAAAAAGAATGATTTGATAATGCGATATGTATATACATACACGTGTATATATATGTATAGATATGATATTAATTAGTACATCCGCAATGAAAAAATCAAATTATTTGAACAATAAAATAAGCAGTCTTGATAATGTCTTACTATTACCATTGTTATCTTAAAAAATATGAAAAAGTGGCATGATATAATATTTAACAAACTCACCAAAAACACAGTGTAATCTGTGCTACATGTATAGCATCATCTCAGCAGCATCTCAGCTGCTGACAGGAGGAAACTGGACAAATTGATCAGGAAGGCCAGTTCGGTCCTGGTTTGTCCTCTGGACTCGGTGCAGGAGGTGGGAGACAGGAGAATGATGGCCAAGCTGTCATCTCTCCGGGACAACGTCTCCCACCCGATGCAGGACACCATCTCTGCACTGGCGAGCTCCTTCAGCGACAGGCTCCTTCACCCCAAGTGTGTGAAGGAGCGATATCGCCGATCTTTCCTTCCTGCAGCAGTCAGACTCCACAACCAGCACTGTTAGCAACACACACACACCTACACAACTACACATACACACCTACCTCACTTGCAATTGCACTATGGGACAATACACTTCCCAACATGTCAACTGTACATTTAATTTAATTTAATTGCACATAATGCTCTGTTATTCGTATTCTGTAACATGCTCTGCTGCTGTAACCTTGCAATTTCCCCATTGTGGGACTAATAAAGGCTATCTTTATCTTTATCCATCCACTTCTCCAGAACGTGGTCATGTATTTGGCATGATTTGTTTGTGAGAGATTGTGTATTAAAGAGTTCGATTTTAATACTAAATGGAACAGTGAGTCTCTGGTTTGGCCGAAGAAGACTGAAATCCACTCCACGTTTTCTAACGCGCACAGTGAGAAACTTTATGGAGGAAACTCCAGTACCACTAGGGGCAAGAGTTATGGCATTCTGATGACGCGTCAGAGACGACGGTGCGCAAGTCAGACCAAAATGACGGAATGCAGTTATCGGAGCGGGAGTAGACCAACTTAAACTGGCAACTTCTGTGAATGTAACAGGGCTGGCGAAGGAGTCCAAGTTATTTAATAAACGATATGCACAACGGAGTTTTGTAGTTGTTGAATTTCATCAGTTGGTTGACAGAATCATTTATCGTCATTCCAGTCGTGGAGACTAGCCCGTTATTGAATTTCATCAGTTGGGAGACGGAATCATTTATCGTCATTCCAGTCGTGGAGACTAGCCCGTTATTAGCCGTTAGCCATGGGCGAGATCCACAGGGACGTTAGTAGGCATTATTTTCATGGAAATGATGCCGAGAAAAAAGCTATCAAACACAGAAAGTGATCAACAGCGGCTTTTGGTGAAAGTGTCACGGGGTTGAGTGATGAACAAGACGGATAAATAAACTGACATCAACGATGAACAAACAGAAACATACATAAACGATGAAACAAACAGATACAGAAGTCTCCCGTTGATGGTACACTGGAAGCAACAGGTAGGCGGAACGTCACCAGACTCGGTAGAATTCGTACAAATACAAATACAGAATAACATATACAAATACGGATAAAAATCCAAAAGGTTTGCCGGTGAGCAACAATAAAGGTATACTTGTCGGTTTATAGTAATGCAGGCTGTAGAACTCTGATGGAAAAGCGGCGAACAGACAACGCCAGCATCATCTCCCTTCAGCGTCGAGACTGCAACCTGGAGTAAATATCACTGTTGTGATATATGCCTGTTTGATTGATAGTTTCCAAGTTAATTTAATTATTAATTATCCTTTAACCAGTGCAAATGTGACTATGTTTTGATGGCAAAATTATGGATGTGGTGTAAAATTTCTTTCTTTGCCTCTGTCACTCCAACGACCATGTGGCAACCCTCTGTGATACATGCTCATGATAAAATCTGGAAAGTCAGATATAGACATACTAATAGCAATGTTCTGTGAAATGTCTAATGTAATGTTTAAGCATATGATTAGAAATTGTTTTGGAACTGTAATGAAATGTGTTACTTCTGTTGGGACCAGGTGAACCCCAAATTTAAAAGCCCTCTTCTTCTCATTCAGAATAGCCTTTATATCCGGGACGACCCATTGTTTATTGTTTGGAAAACAGCGTACAATACTGGTTGGTACTGTGTTTTCCATAAAAAAGTTGATGTAGTTTGTGAAGCAGGGAGTCAGACCTTCAATGTCCTTCCCGTGTTGAATAGAGAGCACAACGCAGTCTGTGGACACAAAGCAGTCCTCTCACTCTCCTCCTCTGTCCACAACGTCAGGGTTTTCTTCATTAATGGATTACTTTTCAGATCGCTCTTTATTACATTATGGCTCATAATTTGTTATTTGTACGATTTACATATTTACTCATGTCACATGTACATAAATTATTCTTTTTGCACCAAATTAGCTGTTGTTGTACTCACACTATAAACAACAATAATGTATGTATGTATATAATAATGTACCCTTTATTGATCACATACAGCCATACAAAGTGCAACATAGTGAAATTCTTTGTCTGCTTTTGACCCATACCTGAAGGAGCAGTGGGTGGAGCCTTTGAGGCATCTGGGGAGCTAGGGTTTCAGGGTCTTGCTCAAAGGACTCTACAACAAGTAGATCCTGCGGGGACTTGAACCGTCTACTTTTTGATCTTCTGAATGGGAGATGGTTGCTCTACCCACTGAGCTAAAGCCACACCAGTTACGGTTAATATGGTTATATAGACGAGGTGGCCGAGTGGTTAAGGCGATGGACTGCTAATCCATTGTGCTCAGCACGCGTGGGTTCGAATCCCATCCTCGTCGCTCACTGTTCTTTTAGGGGCGGCTGTGGCTCAGTGGGTAGAGCGGCCGTCTCCCGATCGGAAGGTAGCCGGTTCAAATCCCACCAGAGTCTACTTGTCGTAGGGTCCTTGAGCAAGACCCTGAATCCTTAGCTCCCCGGGCGCTCCACGAGGGGCTGCCCACTGCTCCCTCAGGGATGGGTCAAATGCAGAGAAGTAATTTCACTATGTTGTACTGTGTATGACTCTATGTGACTAATAAAGGAATCTTTCTTTCTTCTTCTTCTTTCTATATAACAGTATTATTTGAGAAAAAACATTCCTCTAGTAAGTAAAATATAAACTGTTTCAGAAATATGTAATATATATATGCATTATATTTATATTTTAGTCAATTCATATATGCTAAATATGGACTTAATTGTACTAAAGGATTCTGACTAAAATACGAATTATAAGAATTATAAGAGTAAAACATAGGATTTATATTCACGATATATTTAAATGTTGAGAAATTATGGACAGAAAACTTTTTAGAAATATCAGACCTACCCTTTCCAACATCACTCAAGTTCTACTTCACATTGTGTGGGTATAAAGATTGAAATTGATCCATGACATAGTTTTTGAGTTATTGTGTTAAAACTAAGGATCAGTGGCAGTGAACAACAATGACAAATCCATGTTAACCCATACTTTTCAGGAGTCTAGTTAGGGTCTGAATTAATACCTACATACCATAATCAGACCAGACTCAAAGATTGGCCCTTAAGTTTGAAAAAGACTGATCTCTGATACTAACGTCAGCTTAAAGGAGAATAAGCCCAAACAAAAATGCATAATTTATCAAGGAGAGAAATTAGGGATTGGGATTCCAGATAAGTAGTCTTTGCAATTGAAAATCCCCAAAACTGCATATGACAATGTCATTTGTGATTGGATTTGAATCAACCAATGAAATTATCAGTTATAAGTTTATATATCAACCTTCAATGAAGTGTGCCTTCATTAGTTGGAAGACACTCATTTATATTGGATCCAGGTAAACTCTAATTCCAAAATATAGTATCCAAATTCCTAATCCTTGCAACATTTTCCCATACAATATACCCATTCTGAATGGTGCATGTAAATATCTATGTTATTGCATATAGGGAAGTTACATCAGCTATTTATTCAAAATAATACTTGTATCTTACTTGTGTACTTGTTTGGTGTACTTTGTTGTTTGTTTTTACTTGTTTGGTGTACTTGTAATAGTATATGTACTTTGGATCACTAAATTGATCCAAATACTGCCTGTATATATTTGACTTACTACAAATACTGTATGTAAATTAATAATGCTTCAGAAAAATATTCTATGTGATGTTTTTGTTGAGTCGATTCAAATTCACAAAAAGTTAGACTAAATTGGACCAATAATTAGGCAAATATGGCTGACAAACAATATTATTCCTGATAAAAAATATCCCTAGTGAGTAAATAATAAACTATTTCAGTAAGGTATTATATATATACACAATACATTCATATGTGCTAATTATGGACTAAATTGGACCCAAAATTAAGAAGATACATTTAGAAAACACTGTTGGCCGTAAAAAAGCTCCTCATAGTGACTAAAATATGAATTATTGGAGTAAAACATAGTATTTTTATACAAGATATATATCCGCCAGTCCATACATATGTACTACATCTTGACAAAGTCAGACCAAACGTTGAGTAATTACGGCCAGAAAACCGTTAGAGATAAAGCTCCCCCTAGTGTAAGAAATATCGGACCTGCCCCTTCCAACATCACTCAAGTTCTACATGTGCTATGTACTATGCTATGTCAAGTTCTACATGTGCTATGTTTATACCCACATATGTACTATGTGGGTATAAAGATTGAAATAGATCCATGACATAGTTTTGAGTTATTGTGGTAGAACAAAGGATCTGTCGCCGCAAATGCCATTGCGGCAATAATGATTCCATGACACCCCTGACATTTCAAGAGTATAATAACAGTCTGAATTCATACCCACATTTTATAATCAGACCTGACTCACAGATCAACTGTTCATTTTGCGAAAAAACTGATCTTTGATACTAACCTCATTCCAATAAGAGAATATGCCAATTAGGTCTTTAATTTATTAATTCGTAAATTACTAATTGGCATTCCGGATAAGTGATCTTTGATACTAAACAGATTCCAAAAACTGCAAATGACAATGTCAATTTTCTAATTGGCTTAGAATTAACCAATAAAATCATCTGATTTAGACAAATATATATCCACCATCCAGGAAGGGTGTCTTCATAATTTGGGAGATTCTCGTTGAGATTGAACCAAAGTAAGCTTTAATTCTAAAATATATATTCTAAATTCTTAATCCTTCCAAATTTTTCAATTCTAAGAACCCAGTCCAAATAGTGCATGTAAATCACTAACTTATTCCAAATTGCCAGTTACATCAGTAGCTTTTTCCCAATGATTCATGTAAATCTCTAACTCATTCTAAATATTGAATGTAAATAACAGACTTTTATTATAAAAGACTATAAATATTGCTCTTTCAATAAATAATACTTCACAGAAATATTTTAATGTCTAGTTAAGTATGTCATCTTTTTGTTGTTGGGCATAACTATCACGTACTTAACTAGCCGTTGTTAGAAATATAGTTTTTGGAGAAAATTAAGAGCAAATGATAGATTACATTATCACAGATGATAGAGATTAATATTGTGAAGTCTTTCATTAATGTTTGGTTCATAGCCCAAGGTCAATTTTTTGTTCTAACAGTTAGCAAAGCCAAATGTGACATGAGGTAATTAATGGTTAAATCTGTTACTCTACTCTTTACCGATGAAAAAATGCACAGAAACCTTACCCCCTGCCCAAATGTGTCGTGTGCCCTGTAAGTCTGTGCGGGAGCATCTTATTATACGGACAGTCCGGTCTGTCAAGCGAATCGGACATTTTGTAACACTTGACAAACCTCTTAAAAACATTCATCATAAAATTAAAGTCTGTACTTTTCCATGTCTCCACTTTAGCAATAGCTTTTTTACAAGGGTTTTGTGTTTTAGATTTTTGTAAGGACATTCGCCTTGACCTTGAGGAAACAATTTCCCAGGATAAATTCTCTTAATTGTTGATGCAATATCTTCAAATCCTTTTTGCTAATAGTCAGAAAAATCTGAAAAAACATGGTTGCCACCTGTCAGTTAGTGGGTTACTTGATCTATTTACCTTGATTACATGTCAGTGGGTTGGATATATTAGGCAGCAGTTGAACATTTCTGCTTGAGGATAATGTTGGATGCAGGTAAAAGAGTCCAGCTTCAGATTCTGAAAGACTGAGAGACAAGGTATAGACCTGACTGGTTGGCAAAGACAAACAACCATGATGGAGTAATTCAAGTACTACTAAACTTTTTTGCACATATGACCTCAACTTTTTTCTTCTGGAATGTTTGATATCTTCGAGAAAGATCGCTAGAGTGCCAAGAGAAGGGAGAAAATTGAAAGACCTGAGAAAGCTGTGAAAGTCCGATCCCTATCCTTCAATGGTCAGCAAACCGGATATGGAGATGCTGACCTGCAGCAGTGAGAAAGAGTCCAATTGCAAAACCGACAGAGCGACACCAGGGCAATAGGAGGAAAACCTAGGCCCCGGCACTTCCTCTGTCTCCCATAAGGACCAACCATCTGAGCTTCAGTGTGAAAATTTTGAGATTCTGCCTAAAATGATGGTATATATAGTACACGGAATGGAGGCATTTAATGTATTTTCTTAAAATGCTGTTCAAACAGGTGTCCTTGTTATTTCCAAGGCCTTAGAAATGGTACATTGAAATGATGATGGTAACTTGACAGAAGAGGCATGACAATGTTTTATGAGGTTCTATTTCCATTTAGTACTCAAGTATAATTATCTCCCTATAGATATATTTTTAGCTTATGCTGTAGCTGCATTTTCTTTCCTAGTACACAGATTTATATTTGTAGAAAGGCTGAATAGGTAACATTTGAATTATAATTTCAACGTTTTCCCTTTTCTCTACTACATTTATGTTACACTTAACTATGTTTAATGATTTTGTTTCAAAATGGTATAGGTTCACAACAAAAACACAATCTTAGAATAGATAACATGCCTCTATGGCTTTTGAAGTATAATTGGTATGAGGTCAGAGCAGTAACTAAAGTTGTTCCTTTCTACAATCGTTACACTTCAAAAAATATTTTGCAGCTTTTTTTTAAGGTCATTGATATTAATTTGTTTAGAATTTCTTTTGAATCTATTACATTTTCAAGAAAGTCTGTGGAAAGTCATAGTACATTTATAGCATTGAATGATTTAATGATTGTAGCTAACAAAACATGCAATTATATATATTTATTTTGATGAAAGAAGAGACAATGTATTATGTTACAAAAATCTGTGCACCACATGCTTTGATAGCAAGAGCAGGATCTTACTTCGGACTGACTCATTTCATTTCCTCTTTTCAATAAAATGTGTTTATTTTTGACAAGTATCAAATACCTAAACCAATCTTCACAGCACTTTGTCACCGCCATGACTAATAAAGATGTACAGTATACAGTTTAACTGATAATTCTATTTGTTCAAACAAAAAGGATATTTAACACCAACTTGACCTGTCTGTCAAAGTATTTGCTTTCTAAATATAGATAAAGGCCCTAAAATAGTACCAAAGCTTCATTAATAACTGGTTTCAGCTGAACCAGACATAGTGAGGCTTGATAACAAACAGCCTGGTTCAGTCAAATCATCACTTAAATATACGATTTTTAGAAGCATGAAGTTGGCTTGTACCTCTCAGTGAGTGCACACTATGCCAAATCACAAAATCTTCAGAAGAGATGAGGAACAAGGTGATTTAAATATATCCCTTTGGGATTGATTACAATAGGATTTCTAAGGCAGTTCTTGGCAAGGGGGTCCCCCTTTTTTTTCTTCCAAAAAAGACATTTATAATTTTGTAGCATGTTTACAAGCTTGTCTGATATAAAGACCAATACATGTGTGTTGCTGTTTGCATGTGTATATTACAGACTGGAGTACATGTCAGCTGAGTGAAAATGTCATCTGCGATCAGGGTTCACGTCTGCGTGTCTTTGATTGTGGAGTTGCAAAAGTGCAATCGGATAATAACTGGGTGATCACACCTTAGACTGATCTGCAATATATTACAACCAATGTTAAGTGAAGTCAAAAACATTCATTATCTCATTAGAATGGCACATGTCAGTGGGTGTTATATATTAAGAAAGAAAGAAACCCACAAAATGCTGAAAAAGTTCATGCTTATCGTGATAGAAAGGTGTCACAGCAAAGTGCATTGCAGATGCACTGTTAGGCAAGTGTTTGGAAGGTGATTTAAATATTATGGCTAATCAGAGTTTCACATTGGTTGGCTCCATTTAGAGTTTTGATTATATAAAGCAATCATGTTTATTGACATGGTTTCAATTGATTGGAAACATTTTGCTTTTCACAAATGATTTTTGAAAGGACAAGAAATGACAAAATAATAATGCATCAATTTATGCTATGTTATACCATAGCAACTAACCAACTCAGAGGTCAAAACAACAAAAATAAAAGTGCAACATATGACAGAAGGCTAAAAAACAACAACATTGAAATCTTGCATTTCAAAATTTTATGGTGATTTGTTTTATAGTAGTTTATAGGAATTGATTCAATCGGCAGTCCTTCTGTTCCCAATATTATTTACATTGTTGACTGATTTATTGAACTGAAAATGCCCTCACACTTACATGTTTCACTAAGCAGTTTGCCACAAAGCCAAACACAATTTAATTTTATTTCCTTGACTTAATCATGCAAAGATAGATGGTGGTCTGGAAAGTTATTGTAAATTCTGTAAGAATAGGGGCTGAAATATTTCTCAGTGGTCTCTTACAAAATTATATCAGTTCCAAAACCTTCAGTTCACTTCTGTAACTTTTTTTAACTATTACATCACACAGCTGAGAAAAAGGGGTTTGAAAATGATGGCTCTGGTTCAGTGAAATGTTGATTTACAATATGATCCCCTCTCACTAGAATTCAAAAAACTACAGCTCAGTAATATCTAAAGCTAAGTTTGTATTTAATTTTTGCATCCCGTCCTGAAATGAACTACACACAATTTGTAAAATGTGAGTGGTCCCTCTCTCTTGATAGTGGAAATAATTAGCGAAGGTTCCTCCACACAGGTCTTTCCTTGTTTTCCACAGTATGGTCTGATCAACAAGTGGGTGCTGTCAGAGAGCTGTGTGGTTGACTGTTCTGTGAGCTGTGCTCTGATTGGTCGCCGTGGGCAGTATGCTCTCATACCTGTGGTAGCCGAGGTAAACAAAGAGGCAAATAAGTTTACGTTACACCAATGGAGCACCAACCTGATGAACAGACACAAAGTCGGTTCATCATGTGTAGTGCCTCATTATTCCATCTTCTAAGGCTTTCACCAAGATGTTCAGTTGCGCATGAATACATTTAAATTATTCATTTATATTAGTATGTGTAATCCAAAGCCTCATTATTGAGGGAAACAGTGTTTGTCTCGATAATGTATATATTAAAATTCCAACTTCATTATGATTCTCTTTGATGCCCCATTTCTTAAATTTATTTGATCGACTTTGTTTTATGAGGTCATACAAGTTCTTCGCAGGTCACTGAGCGCAAGCGGAGAATCCTGCAGGATGCTCATGCAGAGGGTCGGCCCTGTCCAAACCAGCTCAGCCAAACCAAGCCATGTCCCTTTAGGCCATGTTATACATGGCTGCTCAGTGACTGGTCAAATGCACTATAGAGGTATAACCTACATTTTATGCTAAAAGTTGAAGTTTAAACTAGCCCTGTCAAAGAGGTCATATGTTTGGTGTTGGTTGTCTGAATTTCCACAGGATTAGGGAAAAACTACTTGCCTGACTATTAAATGTTGTGGATTGTTCTAATATGTGTCAAGGAAGGGCCTATTCAATTTTGAGCTCATTTTTATAAGGGGATAATATGTAAATTAATTTTCATTTTAGAGAAATGTTTTGAAGATTCATTTACAGGGTAGCAACTCCCTGGCTCTAGAGCAAAAGTGAAAGAGTAAGCTAGACAGTGAATGAAGAGAGGGTGTAGCAATAGTGACAACAAAGCAAATAATCCCGGAAGATATGGGCTTAAAACAGAAATTAACATGCAAAACATCTCCACACATGCCACAAGCAAGATCATGCCACAATTCTGTTTTTAATCCAACTGAACACAAATTTGCATTAAACACAGACAAACACCTGCAACTCTTTATACGCATAAAGAGCTGCATATCGTATCGTCCATGTAATGGACGCCCAGTCTGGAGGAGAGGGATGATATTGTTGGAACCTGGTTGCTATGATATTAGCCTAGCGTCTGACTTCATACCCTGTGGACTGATAATTGCTAAAGAATAAAACGTTGCATCCACAGACTTTCACACATGAGCATCCCCAGCCCTGCAGAAAAAAATATGAATATCGAGAAGAAAATCCAGGCACATAGAGGGTCTCTATCATTAGATAGTGATGATATTATTTGAATAAGATAAACTTTTGAAATATATCCTCACATTTAGTGGTTAAGTTGCAATGAAGAGTGGACCATTGGTGGATGTAAGGACAATTTTCATCTTCAATTATTTCATCACATGCTTAAAAAGGGAGTCTACTTCGACCGCCAAGCATTAAAATCTTTTCAGCTATGCATATGTTTTATGAACATAAAAATTCAGAAATATTCAAAAGTGTAAAAAAAATAGAGAATGTCCTTATGTACCCTCACCGTAACATCATATGAATTGATGATGATTATTTTACATAAGGATGCAAGAAAACATTGACAAACCTATACATAGTAATGGTTTTATTTTTTATACTTTATCAAAGCACAGATTTCTTTAATGAATTGTTAACTTAAAAATATTTTCTGGTATAGTTCATTTTTTGTTAAGACCCTTAATCCCTTGTATATCAGAAAATTCAGCCAAACCCTACCTCGCATTCTAAATGTTAAATATCATATATATATATATATATATATATATATATATATATATATATATATATATATATATATATATATATATATATATATATATATATATATATATATATATATATATATATATATATATATATATATATATATATATATATATATATATATATATACATACATGTGTTGTGGGTTCAGGGTGCAGTGTGGTGAGGGTTTTCAGAGACGTAAACTGTCATGTGTCGTCCACTGGGCAGACTGGCCTAAGTCCCGACCTCAGCCAGTGGAAGAGGAGATTTGTGGAGACAAACTGATGTGGAAGCTCCAAGAGATGGAGCAGCCCTGCTTCATCCCCTGCCCAGGTAAAGCTCTGCTTGTGTATATTGAATTAACGTTATACTGGATTGTCTTGGCTTTCAAACAATGATTGAAAGATTTCTTGTGTTATTTATTACTTTGTCTCGTCTGTGTAGCTTATAATTCATCCAAGTCATGGGGGTTGAATCCAACCCACATGGATTATTACTTTGCATTGTATATTCATAATATCAATAGTTATTCAAAGTGGTGGACATTTTCAGCTGTTAAATAATTATCAAAGTCAATAAAAATCATAGACTAATTAATGACCCTTTAGCCCTACTTTATCGGATTTGAATGAGAACATTCGCCAAGAATAAGGAAGATAAAAGCTTAATGTCTTTTTTCAATGTAGTACTGTATTCAAAATAGCAGTATAGCTGCAAAAGTGGAAAACAATACTCATTGACAGAAGAGGCAAACAATATTCATTTCTGACATGGCATTATATACTACTACATGAGCGTCCAAAGAATCATCCTGTGGTAACTGAAACACTTAACAACACTTATCATGCTACTGAAAGAAATCAGTCTGCCTGTCACAAACACAAACCTAACCGGTTTAAAATTTTACAATATCAGTAAAAGCTGCAATAATTTGCTTTTGCAAAAGAAATTAGCAACATACAAGGTAATAAAATACAACTATGTTATTGAGTTTATTCTGGCTTCTTCTACTTTATCTTTTCATTCAAAACAAAGATTGATATTGGTGATTTTACATGGTGATGATGGAGACAATTTCTGTATTCCCCTATTCCTCTCCTTCATCTCAAGTGGTTATAGAGACCCTGTCATGGACGAAAAAATCTCCATCCCCAAAATTCACTGAGATTTGTTTGACTTTCTGCAGGAAAACACTTGAAAAAGGTACCGAGACTTCTTTATATCAGTTAATAATCAGAAAAAGCAAATACAAATGTATTGCTAATTTCACATAGATACAAAATATATACTGCATACTCAGTCACTGCTGATGATATGCATTAGTAAACGATTTAAGCGCATTTTCATTTGTAATTTTGACAGCATTACAAATGTTATAGTTGACAATATACAGCACACATCACACCTCATGCTGAATCCCTGTTTCAACAAAGATTATGAAAACATTGCGTTGGTACCTAAAGTGTAATGACCTAAGTGTAATTGTAAATTTAATTACCTTTTCATTTGTCTCATCCAATGAAGTAGGTAATTTCATGTCAAATTCCAGCTTGATGGAACCTCTTTACTTTAATGTTTCCAGTATATTAAAATTGTAACCATGTTGATGAATATGTTAAGAACCCAAGGCATAAATATCATATTAAATTTTATTAAATGGTCATTTAATTCGTTGTAAAACAAAATCACCACCGCAACAAAAAGTAAGCTGATCATATTTTTTATGTCAACTTCTTTTACTTCACATTGTGAAAGCATCATTTGCCTTTTAAAAAGAGCGTTTCAGGCCAGCTGACAGCTATGACCTGAAGCACTTGTCAGTGTCAAGCTTCATTATAGTTTCAGCGTACAAAGTCTAAGGCGCACTTGCCGGTAACAAAGTATGTATCAGGGTTGTTGTTTTTTTTGTCATTTTCAAAAGAAAAGTATGATCATTATCATCTAATAGAAAGACTATTGTGATCTTCTTTGGCATGGTTCTGCCAAGTGATCTCTTGATATTAGGGCTTGCTGTGAAGAGACACCATCTTACAGTGCTTGTGTTTGCTCATATTTCTCTCGCTTGCCTCTCATCCTTGCCTTGATTTATCACTCAGCTTGCTTTTTCTGTGAGCCTTGGCTCAGGATCAGGAGTGTTTGATGGCCTGAGCAGTGTGTGTATTGGTGCTCATAGGTCTGGCAGTGTGAGGGTGGCGGGCACAGTGTCTGGGCCAAGAGGAGCTATACAACCTATATGTTATGTATCGGTGTTACTGTACAATGAACTCTTTGCCACAGGGTGGTTTTACAACTATAGCAGCATGGGGAAAGTGCCAGTTTAGGGGATCTGTATAAAGATGAAAGATAATTATATTTGTCAGTCATTGTCATTCAGGGCAGAGAAGAAGGGGGTTGCTGTGGTTAAGGAGCGGTGGAAATAAGTATTAATGAAATAATAATTCATACTTTATCTTATTGTTTTTTTGTAAAACAAGAACATACTTGGTATTTTACTTCCTACAGTACATAATTATGAAATTGATTTTTTGCATTTTACCCATCCCTGAGGGAGCAGCGGGCAGCCCCTTTGAATGGAGCTTGGGGTTTTAGGGTCTTTCTCAAGGAAAGAGAAAGACCCCTTCATGCTACATGAAGCCTTGCCCTTCATGTAGCATGAAGGACGAGGCTGGACCCTCGATCAGTCTGGAACCCTGATCTACCGATTGTGGGATGACGGCTTTATCAACTGAGCTTGTGATAGTGATAATATTACTAAAATCTGACATCAAAGATTGCTTGGAATATTAAGAACTATAATACCAGGAGGGTGCTGACAAGTTATTTGTATCAGTACACGGACATCTTAACCCAACTGTATTTGCTACTCCTAAGACTCGTCTCAGTATTCGGTGTTACCGTTACAGTCAGACTAAAGGGTCCAGCTAGTATTGTATAATTTCTATGTCCGGTTGGTATATTACTTCTGAATACCTGTCTGACTAATTTCTTCCTGTATTTACTCAATTATCAGCTACAGAGTTGTTGCGAAGCAGGGGAGCCAATAAAATGATACATCAGTTTTTGGCAAACTGGTATAAATTAGCTGCAAATTTTGAGAATAATTGATGAACATTGTTAACTGGATAATTTTATGCATATCAAGACATTTCTTCTGTACTATTTACCCTCAGGAGATTGCCATTTGACCTGCCTAGAGGGGCGAAGCTTTGAAACCACTGGACGCCAAGCTGGCTCGAGAGCTGTGATTATTCAGGTCATGGAGAACCAGGCTAGCTGCCTTCATCAAGTCTTTGACAGTCTTTGTCTTTCACAACCCTGTAAAGGTACTGAAGAACTTATGTAAGAAAACCAAAAAATAAGTTTGTGAAAGCTGGACTATATGACTTTTTTCATATCAGTAAATACCAAATCCATATAACCTCTTACCAAGCAGAGTATTTCCATCTCTCTGTATATCCATCTCTCAGAGTTTTAGACTAATTAGTTTGGTGACATAACCATGCTTGCGTTAATTACACTCAATATTGAACAGCTGTGAACCACCCTTGCAGTGCAATTTTTCATGCAGCTGGACAGTCAGATACCATTCAAGGATCCTCAATAACACATTGCCTTTGAAATCTTTAATCCCTTAACATAAAACTAAAACATCAAACAAAATGGGCATCATTTCAAAAACATTCAAATACATAAAATATAAGAGTCAGCATAATATCAATGAGAAATTTGACTAAATGTATAAATGGAAGCACACTATGATGAACATCTAAGCCAGTGGTTCTCAACCTTTTTGAGTCACGACCCCCAAGATAACTTTTGCTGGTGTTCGTGACCCCCCATCACAACTGCGCGTGTGCCCCCTCCCCCGCTCTCCCTCACCTCCACCATCCCAGGTGGATGGACACAGCGCTGTCCGCTGGAGCAGACAGAATGAAAGGCCAACTGAGAAATTCACTTTGATTTCTTGTTCTTCTCCCTTTAATGGTTGTAAATAAAACTCTGGCTCTAAGTTCAGACTCCTCTTATTGCAGAAATTGAAAGATAGCAGAAAAATAACTAAGTTAAGCGAAAGTCACCAAGTGTAAGAGAAAAGGTTTTGGATACAAGAGAACTACAGCTTCTTTGCCTCTCTGGACGAGCTTCCACTCAAGAATTCAAGCAATAGTTCTGAATGATATTATGAATGTATATACATCTACATTTTGTTTAATTTAGTAACTTTTAATAGCGTTCTGTGTGTCCTTTTCTGTCACTGACACTGGACAGATCGAAAATCTGCCGTTACCAGCCTCAACGCCTTGCGCTATCAGTGGATGGTGCTGCCGTCAGGCTTTCAGATGACTCACCTTGAGACAGTTCCTGCTGACCCATGTATTGTGCTGGAACACTTTTTCTGTGATGCCATCACTGATTTTTTTTTCCAAACGACAACTAGCGAACCTGCTGCTTGCTAAAGCATCATCAGCGCCAAAATGAGAGTCCGTTTCCTTTTTTTCTGCTGTGTGTGGCTGAACAGAATCTCAGGCGCACACAATTCAACTCATAAAAACTCAGATGTAATTAATTCTGGATAAATAATAAAACAGAAAACAAGTTAAAACTACTCCCTTGTTAAAATCATGTAATTTTATATTTATTATGAAAATTTATATTTTTATCCACAATCACCCCTTGAAATCATCTCGCGACTCCGATGGGGGTCGGGACCCCCAGGTTGTGAAATGCTGATCGATGTTTACGCAACAGCAACATGTCAAAATGTTAAATATCAAACAAACCTCTACTGTAGCTTGTCTTAGCTTTCAGAGTACTCGTTTCTATTTAATAAAAAAACATGAAAATGACATTTCTAAACTGAAATGTGGTTCCGGATAATTATTTAACATATCATTTACAGACACTTAGTCTTCATAGACTAATGTATCCATCATAAACATATACAACAGCACTCTTTGTCCTTGCCTGTGCTTTACTGCACTATTTACTCAATTAAACCATGAGCTCAACCAACTACCTCTTGTTACTAGGTGACAGAAAATACAAGCGATGAGGGGAAAAGGCAAAATGTTCCCATCTTTCAACAAAAAATTTCCAACTTACGATCTATTCAAATTATAAACAAAAATGTAGAGGCTGCTCAAGCTGGCAGCTCTGATTTACTCTTGGGAGTAAATTAGATCTGAGCGAAAATGAAAAAATGGGGCCTGTAATGTGAACGTAGTAAAAGTCTCATTAAAAACACAGATTTTATTTCATCGTACTACCTTGTTGTAACAGATTACCATTTGCTCAGAAATTCGGTCAGTACAACGATCAGGACACATGGAAACATGGAACAATGGAAGAATTATTTTGGGATTTAAGAATCATTACTCTCTATGCAATGAGCTAAAAGTGGCTAAAATCCTAAAATGCCAGTCACACAGTAATAGGCAAATTAAAAAGCAATTACTGAAACTGTTTCATATGAGTGTTGGGGCTCAAAAGTTACAATGAAAAGTCCATGTGTAATATTTGAAAAAAGATAGCTCATAACTGCACTTTTCAAGCATTTTTGCTGTTAATGCCATTAATGGTCATTTTTAAATGGTTACACTTGTCTACCCTTCCTATACAAAATAGGAAAAAAGTCTATCCACATTTCCTCAAAAAAAGACGCTGGCCAGAATTTTGTGAAATTTAACAAAAAATTTTTTGGAGGAGCCCTAAATTTTTTTGGAGGAGCCCTAAAGGTGCGCAAGTAATACCTGGTACCTTTTCTAACCTAATACCTTTGTAACATTCACCATGGATTGAGGTTTTAGATCTGTCCACACCACAGATTGATTTTTTTACTGTTAATAAAGACTATTGTGTCCTTGTATTTTTTCTAATTGTCTTTTCCTCTTTTTTGACAAGTTCATGATTAGCCTTATTGATATTTTTAATGAAATGTTGACCAATGCATTTAATTATAAATCAACCCAAGGGAGGCTTTTCTGTTATCTGAGTTCATTGCCTAAATTATTTGTTTTCAAAATTGAGCCTTGGAAAGTGTATTTTCAGTTAACTATATATTATCAAAGGTTTCGTACCTCCCTCATTTTGCTTCATTTCATGAAGGATGCTGTAGTTTTTTTGACTGATTCTATAAAGGATAAGCCTTTCATACTTAATCATTAACCTTGATACCAAAAGACTTGCATACACATGGAACTGTAAACATACAGGTCTGTTTTTTTTTAAGTTTGAATCATTTAATCACTTTTCTGAATCCAAAAGGTTATGACATCTATTTTTAATTATTATGTAATAATTATGTTTCTCACTGCCCTAATGTGTAGTCTGGGTAGTTATATAAAAAAACTTTTACCTCCTTAGTTGCTTTTTAAAGTTGTCTTAAAGTTGGTCTGCATTAACAACCTGTTTAGCTGTATACACTCAAAGTATTTTGAGACCCTCTCTTAGTTCTCCCTCCATCCCATACAACACTGTGTTGGATTTTTTCAAAAAATCCAGACTTTGACTAAACCACCATTTCTAATATTATTCTGTGCCAGAGATGTGCATCTTCTTGGGATCACTGTCTTGCTGTCTTGCTGCATAACCAAGTTTTGCTTGTACTTCAACTCAGACTGATACCCTGACATTTTCTTTACGATTTTCGTGTTATAGAGCAGCATACATGATTCCCTCAGTTATGTGATGGTACTTGTAGGGGAAATATGGAAGGTAAGCCCAATCTAAGAAGGTCCATTATTGTTGAAGTCATCTCTATTTGTAGATATTGTGTCTCACTGTGGATCCACGAGCTTTAGAAATAGCTGGAATTTTTCTAATTAAAATTCCAGCTATTTATCAGGAGGATCAGGATACCTCCTGATCTAAAGCTGCCCTTGGAATCAGTGTTTAATGCTGGAAAGCCCGGGTACATTTCATGACACTAAGAGAAAACCACTCAGCATGGTCTCTGTCATTTACATTACAGGAGGAATTTGCCACAGTTACAAGTGGAGGACAGGAGGATGGAGCAACAATGAGAGAGCAGTGTGGTGTCAACGCTCAGATGGTGTCAATGTCACAGGTCAGTTGTTGGCATCAAGTCACTGAGAACTAGAGTAGAACAATAAGACTTGCTAGAAAACATTCTGACAAAAACATGAAAAGCTATGTCTATCTGGCGTAATATAGATAGATGTTCCAGTTCTGTTTTTGTTTTCTTTTATTGAATTGAATCAGTGTGAACAGCAAAGAGCTGCATGGAGTCACATCAGACTATATAATCCTCAAAGACTTCATAAACACTAACAATCTGCGCCGCACTAAATTTCTTCGTTCATCTGCGGAAACGGTTACAAAGGTAATTATTTTTGCAGAGGTGGTTGAAATAGGTATTTAGAAATACCTTTTAGAATGGATGTTCTTGATTGCTCTGCAAATTATCGAAGCATTTGGAAGACACAAAAATTAGACACAAAAAAATAAACGAAATTGTTAGTTTGCTGTTGTTAATATCATTAGCAATCTTAGCCTGATTTAATTTGAGGATTTGACATGACGGCCTACTTTTTCCGACTCATACTTGAGTGCACACACACACAAAATCCCCACAGATGATTTTAGTATAATGTCCTGGTTAAATAAAAAACCTTATTTCATATGCCTATTCCCAGTGTAGCAATTATTGATTCCTCCTCTGCCTCTTAGCAAAAATAATCAATAGGTCCGGCTACAATCACGCATTTAAATTTGTAGAAGGTAAAGCAGGCATGGAGGAATAGAATAAAGGTCATAGTGCACTGGGAATGAAAGCTTAAGGCAAGCTTGATATACTGTAAATAGCGAGTGAATTTGATCTTATCGCTGTAAAGAAGTATTCATGGCAAATATGAGCCCAGAATGAACAACCTTCCTCCATAGAGACAGTGAGATCAAAAGGCATTACTCTTTTATATTTTGATATGCAATTTTCCATTTTCGAATTAAAATGTTCAATGATTGATCAGAGACTGTGCTACACAACTGAGTCCATTAATCAGGTGTGACAGTACATTAATTTCGTGATCAATAGGTCTTTACCTATTTTGGCAGAAATAAGGAACTGGTTGTTTTTCTCCAGGGCGCTGTATCCCACAGAAAAGGAAAACCATGTTCAGACACTGCCATCCGATTTTGACAGATGGTATTCTTAATAGCCATTAAAGGATAACCACATTAATATCAATGGCAAAATGATGGTTACTGCACACAAGCATTCTTTAAAAAAATAACGAGTAGCTTTTGTTTGACTTTTCTGCCTCTCTGAGTATATTCCATGTAACTGCATGTTACAAATTCACACCTTCAAAATTTAGTGCGCAGAAGTGTTTACAAAATACTGACTGTTTCAACATCACATTTGATTTCATGGTTGGTCAGCTGAGCCGAGAAATAAGGTGCCTGTGTAGGGGGATCCCTGCTGCAAATCATTTCAGATGAAGCTGAGTGTGATATGTATGTGAGAACAATAGATAAACTCTTTTGCAGACACTGATATGTTCTCAGTTTGAGACCACATACTCTGGAAGTCACAGTAGGTTGCGGTTGGGCACCCAAAACTTTTTCATATACGAATGAAAAGCTTGAAAGATTTGCAATACAGATGTGGACACATCTGTAACTTGCTCAAAATAATTTCAAAAAAGATTGCATTGCTTTTTGTTTTGCCCTTGTGTTATTTAAAGTAAAATAAAATTGTTGAAAATAGATATATTGTCACAGTTTTATTCCTCACTGGCAGGCAATGAAGGTGTATTATATTCTGCTGTATTCTATTTGAAATATGTCATATATTATAATATAAGTTGCAGAATAATTTCCTGTGAAGAATCGGTGCAATTGACTGCCTGTGGAGCAAAGTTTAAATCAGCTTAAGATAAATCAAACTGCATTAGTACTAGAGGAGTAGAACAGTGTTGTCCCCTGCACGTGGAAAACAGTTCTGTCAGCTGTGTTTTATGTCAACGGCAAAGTAATGATCACTTTTGTCTTGTGTTGACTGCAACATCTCCTGCCTTTCTTCCTACCTATATAGATTGGAGTGTGTGGGTATGAGAAGGGTTATGCTGAAGTGATAACCACGCATGGCTTCTTGGACTATTGCACTAGAACCCCGGGGAAGGACAACAACAAGAAGGCTGATGTGAAAACAATCTTTGGAAGACTAAAACCCGGGCCATCTCAAGCCCAAGACCGCTTTACCGTTTGCCCAGGTACTGAAATTGAAATCATCTTTACAACTTGACCAGAATCCCAGGGATTATTCCTGCCTTTGAAACAACCTTCATAACTCTAGGATAAGTGGGATGGCAGTGGAATCTATTGTAGTTAAATGTTTTATTTCAGGTTATCTTTATGTGCTTCAAATAACATTAACAGACCATTAAAAAGAATTATGAAACAGTATGTTTAATAAGATAATAAATCTACTGATTAACTTTGAATGCTGGAAAACCGCAACAGAAATGAAAAATGATATATTTACACTAGATGTATTTAGAACCAGCTAAAAAGCATTTTGATTTCACATATGGAAGAGTAAAGCTTTGGGTTTATGCTGTGACGGCCATTGGATTCATCTTAATCCTCTTCATTATTGCATCATTATTCCTTCTCTGGTATGTACCTTACTTTTCTAAAAACATTCCTTACTGTGCACAATCTATTATAAGTCACAGACATTGTAAAGGAAAAGACACTGAACACTTGGAGGCAAAGAAAATTCCAACTTGAAATAACTTTTCACATGAGTTATACTTCCAACAATATTTTTTCAACAGTTTGCTTCTATTAATACAGTATAATGGGTTCTTCATTTTTTATTTATTACTTTATTTGTTAGGGACAATCAGAGAAAAAATTTGAGAGTTTTCTTTAGCAGTGTCTGAAGTTCTGTACACGTTTTTATATCCGGGGCTAATCTTATATAAACTTAAATAATGAGAGTCATTGATTACAGTTCTGACCAGGTTTCAACCAGGATTTGAGTGTTGTGGAGAACAATTTAAAATCCTGAATTTGATTTCAGCTAGCAAGTAGACAATTCTAGAGGGTCGTACCTTTGATTGAGGATGTTGTTCGTGCCAACCAAGTCTTGCAATGTCTCATTCTGCGGTTTCCTTCTGATGTACCTCAGTTGCTGCTGGCAGTACAGTTTGGTCTAGTTACGAATTTATGAAAAATGGCCGGAACTAAGTGTTGGATACATTCAAAGGAGAGTGTGAGGTTGTAGTATTATCAAATACTTACGAAGTTGTCAAAACTTACAAGAAGTACAAACTACTTCTTTAAGATGTTCAACATTGAACTCTCAGAGGTTTTATATCCAGCAATTTTCATTTATATATATGTATTTTATTTATTTTTTTATTGACAGGAAAGTACATACATTCATACACAAAGTACGTCTTGTGGATGAATATATGTACACAAGATGTACATACATTCACCATTCAAGTACAGGGGCTGGTTTTTGTTTCAATACAACACATTGAAAGAAAAACCAGTCCCTGTACTTATTTTCTCAGTTTGCTCTCCTTAATTTCCAAACTTTCTTACAGATTCCTTTTTCTCCAGATGAATGACATCGTAAATCTTAAAATCTTGTGAACCAATGAACGTTTAAATTCCGTAGCAAGAACCAAGGGGATCATGGAATATGAGACAATAGTCTCTACTCTATAAAGTCTGATCTCAGTGGTTATACAAAGTCGGTCCAATTTTTCCAGAAGTTCTTAGATTTATCGGATTCTAATCTGACAGAGAAAGTCAACCTTTCCAACATTTAAATATTATGCATTATTTCAACCCAATCATCCACTAATGGCTTTTTTACTGGCAACCGTCATGATCCTGTACATATATTTGTCTCTTCAATTTGTAATGCTTTCGTTCCCCTTTCCCATATATTATATGTAAAATGTAAGTGTAAATTCCACTCTTGTTGGACACTCAACAGTGTCCAACATTTTGTATCCTGATATTACTTTTGTGCTGCCGTAATAAAATATCTATATCTAGCTATGTTCCTCCAACCATACTCTCTCCATGAGAGGGAGCAAGTCGTCTCCCACAGTTGTTCATTGATCTCCTCCCATTCTTCCTCCGATAGCCTGATTCCAGCCTCATTTTCCCACTTCTATTTAATGTTTGCTGTAGCGTTACCTTTTAACTCTTCCACTCCTCTGTATAATTTTGAAATTGACTTTTTGCCCAAATCTGAATCATATGATAAAATAAGCAATTTAATAATTCCCGACTCTAACCCGTCCAAATTTATCTTTTTTAATATTTGTTCTACGTAGTGTCTCATTTGTATGTATCTGTAGAAATCCTGATTGCTCAAGCCATATTGGTTCTTTAGCTCCTGAAAGCTTTTAATAACTTTCTTCTTAATGAGCTCAAAAAATATTTTTGGTCCCCCTCCCCATCTATTAAACCTCCTATCCGCTGCATTCGGTATAAAATATGAATCATGGGCAATCCATCTCAATGTCCTGCTGAAATCCACTGAGTCATTGGCTGATGCAAAGTTTGCAGAAAGAAGATGCTGCAGGTTGACGGTCATGGTTTCTGGGTAGATGTTTTGAAATTCCTAAAGCAGATTTGACATTTGGGCTTGGTGAGGAGGGACAGAATTGACAATTCCATGGAGACGGCCTTGTGGTCAGACACAAGAAGATTCCTGAGAGGAGCAGAGTCGGAGATGACAAGATCCAGAGTGTGCCCCATGGTGTGGGTCGGGACAATGACAAGTTGGCTGAGATCAAAACAAGCCGATAGTTGGAGAAATTCGGCTGCAAAATGACAGCAAGGGGAGTTCACATGGATGTTCATATCTCAAAGTAATAAAATATTTTAATATTTAATGTTCTGTATCCTGAGTATTTTGGATGCAGAAATAACTTTCTGAGTCTACTATAGTTTCATTCTCTAGTTGGTCGGTTAGAAATTTTCTGGCAAGTTCATCTACAGAGTCGTAAGAAAATAATTAAAACCATATGCAATATTTGGTGAGGTCGGTGGTTGCGGTGCTCTCAATCTCATGTTACTTAGTATAGTTTTATTTCTTCAGTTTAGATTTGTAACACAGCTTATAAAGATTTATGCAAAGTTTGGCTGCTCTCTGCTGCTAAGTCAGACAACCCTATCATCTTTTCTTTCTTTCCTGTTCTTTTCAGCAAGCCATCCAAAACCACTAAGATGTCTCCTCCTCCACAGAAACACTTGACCCTGGCCTATAATGGTGACATGGATATGTAACGAGATTGCTATACCTCACAAGGTCCCATCAGCCTTAGACAAACTGCATTCAGATTTTTAGCAAGCATGTTCAACACTTATCGCTGATAAATGGCCAGTTACAGACACTGCAACAGACAAGTAGCGATGCTTGCACAAGATTTGCTGCTGACAGGCAATGGAACCGAGGATTCTAGCTACAGCCATCTTTCCTCTCTAATGAAGATGGCGAAAAAGGAGGACATGATTAAGAGAAGGAAGGTCTCTTTTAAGAGGAAGACAGAAAAGACATATTTGGATGCATTAACATGTGATAACTTTTTCGTTATTATTGTATGCGAAGAATCAGAAGAACCAATCGCCAAATAGTGACAAAACAAAAACAAACAAAAAGCTGTCACTCACGAAATTCAAATGTGGATTAACAGAACATTTGACATTAAGGATGTTTGTAAAAGGAAATGTCAAAAGCCTTTTAGGTAAACAAACAGAATTGTTTGAATTTTTGAGACTGAACATGCTCTATGCACTATGTTAGTGCTGATTCACTTTTGTTGTTTCTTTTCACAAGACTTTTCTAGTGTTTTAATTTTGATGGAAGTTGTTGCTGTCAGGTTGTGTTTTATTGATGATGCCATTAATTTAATAATGAGTAATTATAAGACTATAAAAGAACAATGACGATTATGATGAGAATCGACCTTTAAAATTTTCTTCTGATTACCTTATCAGTTGGTAAATACTGAAACACATGGTGCTTTGAAGAAAATTAAGCAGCACTAACTTCAACCTTACTGACATCATGGACCTGAGGAGTTAATGGGAGAACTGGCGATGTTTTTTAGTCCTCAGGAGAGACTCAAAGTCTGGAGTTAGAGTCGACAAAGCAACACTGAGGTCACGTTCAATGTCCAGTCTGTTTCGGTGTTTTGTCTTCAGCTGAACCAGAGCTAAGAAGCCACACTCACAGAGATAGGTTGTGCTGAATGGTAGGAGGATTTTTATTGCTCGAGTGGCAAGGGAAGGATACTCGCTCATCACAGTGCTGCACCAGAAATGGGAGAGGTTTACCTCTGTGAATTTATTTTTCAGCGTGCGGTGACATGACAGCTCCACCAGCTGACTCTCCTCGTTACTTGGCAACGTGACGCTTTCCATGTCGATTCCAAAGGGGTCACGTATCCAGTCGTCATCCCTCTGTTTCTCGGGGAAATAGTCATTAAACGGCTCCAGAAGTTTATTCAGATGTGTCGTGATTGTTTTCCTCACTACATTTTTCCTGCCGTGTCCAGTTGCTGTCCCTCGTGACAGGCGTTGGGAAACATGGCGAGTCTGCTTTTAGAAACATGGCATGCCCACACAGAGATCTTTTTTTTTGAAAGCATCGATTTTGTCATCTTGTTCAAAAATGTTGTGCCCCCTCCCCTGCATAGGCACATTTAATGTGTTTAATTGTTCAAACACGTCAGCGAGGTAAGCAACGTGTGCAAGCCACACACTGTTGCTAAACAGGTCTGCGAGAGGCGAATTGTTCTTGGCAAGAAAGGCTGCGATTTCATCTCGTTGTTCATAAAAATGGGACGGTACCTTTCCCCTCGAAAGCCAGCGTACTTCGGCATGATACAACACCTGTACGTGCTCCCTACCAAGATCTTGGCACAGTTTTTGAAAATATCGGGTGTTCTTTGCACTCCGTTTAATGTAGTTTACCACTTGGACGACATATCTTAATGTTTCATGAAGCACTGGCACCATCTCCTTTGCTGCCAAGGCCTCCCGATGCAAAAAAACAGTGCTTCCAAGTTGCATTCAGAGCTCTGTCAAGTATTTTCCGCACGACCCCCGAGTTTTTTCCTGTCATGGAGGCAGCGCCATCAGTTGTGATACCGACGCACATGTCCCAGCTTAGGCCCACTGAACTCAAATACAAGTCCACGGAGCTGAAAATGTCCTCTGCAGTAGTAGTAAGGAGCTCTCTTGTGCAGAGAAATGTTCCTGTAGGTCCTCGTCCCACACCTGTCTCACATAAACGAGTAAAACCGCTTTGTTTGTTATGTCTGTAGATTCGTCCATTTGTAATGCAAAATGACCACTTGCCTTAATGCGAGCTGTGGTCTGTTGGTTGATGTCATCCGACATGTCTTCAATTCGCCTGCTAATAGTGTCATTTGAGAGAGGTATAGTTTTCAGTTTGTCCGCTGCGGATTGATCCAACACCTCTCTGACCATGTCCATGGCCACAGGTAAGATAAGGTCCTCTGCAATGGTGTGGGGCTTCTTTAACTTAGCAATACGATGTCCACCTTGTAAGACTCACGGAGTGCCTGGTCTTGCTTGGAGCACGAAGAAGTAAGAGACTTTTGTGATTTCCTCAGGTCTTGAAGTCGTCTTTGAAAGTACTCAACAGGTTTATCTTTGAGAGAAGTATGTTTTGTTTCCAGATGCCGCTTCAGTTTTGAAGGCTTCATGCTTTCTTGTTCCAACACCTCGCTTCACAAAACACACTGAGGTTTTTGTCCTTTGTTGTCCTCAATGTAGGAGAACCCATACTTAATATATTCTGTGTCGCATTTACGTTTCGCCATGCTCAATTCACTTTTAAAAACAAACTTTGCAAGTCTTCTTCTATGCTGTGAAATGGCGGGTGTCAATAAGCATTACAGGGCGTTCTCGCCGCCTACTGTTAAGGAGTGTGAATAGACGGCACTCCGCTGCACAAAAAACGCTCTTCAAAATAAAAGCACAGATTATTATTAATCTTTTATTGCCCCGGCAAAGGTCTGCGACCCACTGAAAACGGGTCCACTTTTGGGTCGCGACCCACCAGTTGAGAATCACTGCTCTAATGGGTTGTTAAATGGATTGTGAAATCCATTAGATGACTTCAAAACCCATAATAAGGTATTATTTAATCTGATAATATTCAGCACCTGTCCAGATTAGATGTTTTTATTGAAGCTCTCTATTATGGATCGCAACTTGACCCCTTAAGTCTTCTTTTTCTTTTGTAAAAGGGGCTGCCACAACAGACCATCTGTTTAATTTTTCCTGGTCCTCTGCATCTTTCTCTGTCAAACCAACCAGAAACCAACTCTTAGGTCATTCTCTTCTACTTCAGCTCTATGTCTAGCAACCTTCCAGCAATATATCAACTATGTTTGCATATGTCCAAACCATCTCAATCTGGCTTCTCCTACTTCATCACCAATACGACCCGGGCTGTCTCTCTGACCTGTTTGTTTCTTGTAAACGGTTGCAGATTTCAAACTGGGCAATATGAATAGCCCACAGCCAAGCTCACATGCACCAACAGAAAAAACAAGACAAACAGTATGCCAAATGTAATAAATAATCAAAGAAAATGTACAGTACTGGAGAAATAATGTGCCAGTGAAGGATGAACCGCCATTGCAGAAAAGATTTTAAAAAAAATTGTGTCTAAGGTTATGGACAAACATTGGAAATGTGCAATACTGGAGAAATAATAAATTGATAATATTGAGCTTCTCTGAGAGAAATTATAAATATATTGTACCAATGTAAATGAAAAACATGGAAAACATGCAATATTGGAGTAATATTGCTCCAATCTGAAACTGAGGCTAAGACTGAAAACAGCTGTATTTTCTCATATTCATACAGTGGTTAAACAGTCTAATATATCATCATAATAATAATTAGTGATGTCACATTTCCGTAAGGGCTTACTTCAATACTCAAAAGACACTCTTAATATCACTCCTCTAAAAAAAAAACACTTTCAGATGGCCAGGCAAAAATCAATCAAAGGAAAGGGAAAAAGTGCAACTCTTCATTCAAGCCTGAGAAGAAAGTGGCCTTAAAATTGTGTTAATCCAATAAGTCTTCCGTTGAAGGAGACGTTTAAGTCTTTCGCCACCCGTAAAGTTCTTAGGGATGGCCTCAATGGCCATGAATTTCAAAGAGTCTGGTTTAGAATGCCTTACAGCCTTGTAGGTGCTGTTCGTTTCGTGCAGCCAATTTAAAAGCAGCCAAATTTGCATTCAAGTCTGTCGACGACATGTGCTGTATTGATATTAGAAGCCAGTTGACTACTACATTTGAAAAGAAAGTAAATTTTGAAAGAAATTCATTAGATGGTATTCAAAACTGTGTTTGTACCTTTAGGTGTGATTGACGTTGAAATGCTCAGTGGTACTACAGTGGATTATGAGGTGGTGGAGCCCAACCCTCAGCAGCTACGCAACTACAAAGGTACTGTCTGACTTTTGAACTTATAAATATGAAAAGTTTTGCACAACATGTATTGGCACAATTAATCTTTAACAACATTTTTTTTTTTTTAATTTCATCTTTCTTCCAGTCAAAAATGTAAAGCTTGTAGAGGCCATACTGTATATGGAGAACAGGGGGCAATATTTGCCTAGACATCAGGTATAGAGGAGGTTATACAGTCATTAACCCTTCTCCTAAATACTCTAATATCTAAATTTATGCTTTATCATTTACAAAAATCTATCTTCCAATTCAAACATTGAATCGTTTTTAACCTACTTCTGTGCATTCTTTTACGCAAGTATTTATACATTCTCTAGATTGCAATGAACAATCAAAGGTTTTGTAGACATTTTGATGCAAAATGGCATCAGTAGAGGAGACTGTAAAAGTCAATAGTCCACTTGGCGGTGGTCTGTAAGGAAGTTAATTACACTATGGCGCATTGAGATTTTTTCTCTAATCTTTTCTTTAATGTTCATTTTCCTTCTTTGTCCGTCCATAGACATTTGTTGTGCCTGGCACTGTTCTATTAGTATCTGTAAGTATCAATAACTATCCAAAAACATCCACAAATACATATGTACAGACAGATGGAAGGCACTATTCATTTCCATCTTCGTTTTTAAAATTGAGCATTAAGTGGGCATAGGGAATAAATAAATGACCTGCGTCTTATTAAGACTCTGCCTCAGTGTATCTAAGCTGTGCTCCCCCTCCACACCTATGCCAGATCCTGTTGATCCATGGTGCAAACATTTCCAGCGTAATTCCTAGTGTTCCCCGTGATTTATGGTTCTGATCTCTGCTCGTAAGAAACCTTGTATTTTTGCCTGCCCGCCTTTACTTGTAAAGAGTTTATTCACCAGACGTTGTGGTAGTCGTGCTTGTGGGGCCAGCCTGACATTACGATCTGGCCATAATGGATCCAGCCGACACCAACCCACTGCATGCTGCTCTCCGCGCTCAGGTCGAGCGCATCAACCAGCATGAGGAACAGATGTCCGCGGTGTACAGAGGAGTGAGGGATTTAACGGACAGACATGGCGAGTTTCAAACCTCCATCGAGACTCGAATCACTCACCTCAGCGCCCAGTTCCAGCAATTGGTGAGTAGCTTGGATACCCGGTTCCTCTCCTCTTCGGCCGCTGCTGCAACTGCTCCTCAGCGGTCTGATTCCACTCCGGCGCTGAGTCCCTACCATGCCTCCAGTCTCTTCTTGGCCAAGCCCGAACGGTTCTCCGGAAGCTCCGGTAACTGGCGGGCCTTTTTGACTCAATGTAGCCTTCATTTTGAGCTACAAGCCCACTCATTTCCTACCGAAGGGTCCAAAGTGGCATTCATGATTTCACACCTCTCGGGACGCGCGTGGGCGACAGCAGAGTGGGCTCGGTGTTCCCAGGTGTGCCAGTCGCTGCATGATTTTACTGACACTTTAAGATTTTTGACCACACCGCTCCCGGTCCAGAAGCCGCAAGAGTTCTGGCCGGTCTGAGACAGGGAGGTTGCCGGGTGACCGACTACGCCATTGAGTTCCGTACCCTAGCAGCGGACTGAACTCCGCCGTTCTCCGCGACACTTTCCTTTCGGGACTCTCGGACACAATCAAGGATTTGAGCACCCCCCTGGATCTTCCCGCTGACTCGGACTCTGTTATCGCCATGGTCACACGGATCGATAACGGCTTCACGAAAGACGGAAAGAGAGAGATCAACTCTGCACGGGTTCTTCCTCGCAGCTTGCTTCCAGAGCTCCACAGCCTCGGTACTCGCCTCCGCCCTCTGCTGTCTCGGAGGAGTACATGCAAGTCAACTGTGCCAGATTGTCCACGGAGGAGAGACAGCGTC
>JBBDHG010000409.1:125000-140000 GCA_037951165.1 Lophius americanus
TCCTCTCCTTCATCTCAAGTGGTTATAGAGACCCTGTCATGGACGAAAAAATCTCTATCCCCAAAATTCACTGAGAATTTGTTTGACTTTCTGCAGGAAAACACTTGAAAAAGGTACCGAGACTTCTTTATATCAGTTAATAATCAGAAAAAGCAAATACAAATGTATTGCTAATTTCACATAGATACAAAATATATACTGTATACTCAGTCACTGCTGATGATATGCATTAGTAAACGATTTAAGCGCATTTTCATTTGTAATTTTGACAGCATTACAAATGTTATAGTTGACAATATACAGCACACATCACACCTCATGCTGAATCCCTGTTTCAACAAAGATTATGAAAACATTGCGTTGGTACCTAAAGTGTAATGACCTAAGTGTAATTGTAAATTTAATTACCTTTTCATTTGTCTCATCCAATGAAGTAGGTAATTTCATGTCAAATTCCAGCTTGATGGAACCTCTTTACTTTAATGTTTCCAGTATATTAAAATTGTAACCATGTTGATGAATATGTTAAGAACCCAAGGCATAAATATCATATTAAATTTTATTAAATGGTCATTTAATTCGTTGTAAAACAAAATCACCACCGCAACAAAAAGTAAGCTGATCGTATTTTTTATGTCAACTTCTTTTACTTCACATTGTGAAAGCATCATTTGCCTTTTAAAAAGAGCGTTTCAGGCCAGCTGACAGCTATGACCTGAAGCACTTGTCAGTGTCAAGCTTCATTATAGTATCAGCGTACAAAGTCTAAGGCGCACTTGCCGGTAACAAAGTATGTATCAGGGTTGTTGTTTTTTTTGTCATTTTCAAAAGAAAAGTATGATCATTATCATCTAATAGAAAGACTATTGTGATCTTCTTTGGCATGGTTCTGCCAAGTGATCTCTTGATATTAGGGCTTGCTGTGAAGAGACACCATCTTACAGTGCTTGTGTTTGCTCATATTTCTCTCGCTTGTCTCTCATCCTTGCCTTGATTTATCACTCAGCTTGCTTTTTCTGTGAGCCTTGGCTCAGGATCAGGAGTGTTTGATGGCCTGAGCAGTGTGTGTATTGGTGCTCATAGGTCTGGCAGTGTGAGGGTGGCGGGCACAGTGTCCGGGCCAAGAGGAGCTATACAACCTATATGTTATGTATCGGTGTTACTGTACAATGAACTCTTTGCCACAGGGTGGTTTTACAACTATAGCAGCATGGGGAAAGTGCCAGTTTAGGGGATCTGTATAAAGATGAAAGATAATTATATTTGTCAGTCATTGTCATTCAGGGCAGAGAAGAAGGGGGTTGCTGTGGTTAAGGAGCGGTGGAAATAAGTATTAATGAAATAATAATTCATACTTTATCTTATTGTTTTTTTTGTTAAACAAGAACATACTTGGTATTTTACTTCCTACAGTACATAATTTTGAAATAGATTTTTGGCATTTTACCCATCCCTGAGGGAGCAGCGGGCAGCCCCTTTGAATGGAGCTTGGGGTTTCAGGGTCTTTCTCAAGGAAAGAGAAAGACCCCTTCATGCTACATGAAGCCTTGCCCTTCATGTAGCATGAAGGACGAGGCTGGACCCTCGATCAGTCTGGAACCCTGATCTACCGATTGTGGGATGACGGCTTTATCAACTGAGCTTGTGATAGTGATAATATTACTAAAATCTGACATCAAGGATTGCTTGGAATATTAAGAATTATAATACCAGGAGGGTGCTGACAAGTTATTTGTATCAGTACACGGACATCTTAACCCAACTGTGTTTGCTACTCCTAAGACTCGTCTCAGTATTCGGTGTTACCGTTACAGTCAGACTAAAAGGGTCCAGTTAGTATTGTATAATTTCTATGTCCGGTTGGTATATTACTTCTGAATACCTGTCTGACTAATTTCTTCCTGTATTTACTCAATTATCAGCTACAGAGTTGTTGCAAAGCAGGGGAGCCAATAAAATGATACATCAGTTTTTGGCAAACTGGAATAAATTAGCTGCAAATTTTGAGAATAATTGATGAACATTGTTAACTGGATAATTTTATGCATATCAAGACATTTCTTCTGTACTATTTACCCTCAGGAGATTGCCATTTGACCTGCCTAGAGGGGCGAAGCTTTGAAACCACTGGACGCCAAGCTGGCTCGAGAGCTGTGATTATTCAGGTCATGGAGAACCAGGCTAGCTGCCTTCATCAAGTCTTTGACAGTCTTTGTCTTTCACAACCCTGTAAAGGTACTGAAGAACTTATGTAAGAAAACCAAAAAATAAGTTTGTGAATGCTGGACTATATGACTTTTTTCATATCAGTAAATACCAAATCCATATAACCTCTTACCAAGCAGAGTATTTCCATCTCTCTGTATATCCATCTCTCAGAGTTTTAGACTCATTAGTTTGGTGACATAACCATGCTTGCGTTAATTACACTCAATATTGAACAGCTGTGAACCACCTTTGCAGTGCAATTTTTTATGCAGCTGGACAGTCAGATACCATTCAAGGATCCTCAATAACACATTGCCTTTGAAATCTTTAATCCCTTAACATAAAACTAAAACATCAAACAAAATGGGCATCATTTCAAAAACATTCAAATACATAAAATATAAGAGTCAGCATAATATCAATGAGAAATTTCCCTAAATGTATAAATGAAAGCACACTATGATGAACATCTAAGCCAGTGGTTCTCAACCTTTTTGAGTCACGACCCCCAAGATAACTTTTGCTGATGTTCGTGACCCCCCATCACAACTGCGCGTGTGCCCCCTCCACCATCCCAGGTGGATGGACACAGCGCTGTCCGCTGGAGCAGACAGACTGAAAGGCCAACTGAGAAATTCACTTTGATTTCTTGTTCTTCTCCCTTTAATGGTTGTAAATAAAACTCTGGCTCTAAGTTCAGACTCCTCTTATTGCAGAAATTGAAAGATAGCAGAAAAATAACTAAGTGAAGCGAAAGTCACCAAGTGTAAGAGAAAAGGTTTTGGATACAAGAGAACTACAGCTTCTTTGCCTCTCTGGACGAGCTTCCACTCAAGAATTCAAGCAATAGTTCTGAATGATATGATGAATGTACATACATCTACATTTTGTTTAATTTAGTAACTTTTAATAGCGTTCTGTGCGTCCTTTTCTGTCACTGACACTGGACAGATCGAAAATCTGCCGTTACCAGCCTCAACGCCTTGCGCTATCAGTGGATGGTGCTGCCGTCAGGCTTTCAGATGACACACCTTGAGACAGTTCCTGCTTACCCATGTATTGTGCTGGAACACTTTTTCTGTGATGCCATCACTGAATTTTTTTATCCAAACGACAACTAGCGAACCTGCTGCTTGCTAAAGCATCATCAGCGCCAAAATGACAGTCCGTTTCCTTTTTTTCTGCTGTGTGTGGCTGAACAGAATCTCAGGCGCACACAATTCAACTCATAAAGACTCAGATGTAATTAATTCTGGATAAATAATAAAACAGAAAACAAGTTAAAACTACTCCCTTGTTAAAATCATGTAATTTTATATTTATTATGTAAATTTATATTTTTATCCACAATCACCCCTTGAAATCATCTCGCGACTCCGATGGGGGTCGGGACCCCCAGGTTGTGAAATGCTGATCGATGTTTACGCAACAGCAACATGTCAAAATGTTAAATATCAAACAAACCTCTACTGTAGCTTGTCTTATCTTTCAGAGTACTCGTTTCTATTTAATAAAAAAACATGAAAATGACATTTCTAAACTGAAATGTGGTTCCGGATAATTATTTAACATATCATTTACGGACACTTAGTCTTCATAGACTAATGTATCCATCATAAACATATACAACAGCACTCTTTGTCCTTGCCTGTGCTTTACTGCACTATTTACTCAATTAAACCATGAGCTCAACCAACTATCTCTTGTTACTAGGTGACAGAAAATACAAGCGATGAGGGGAAAAGGCAAAATGTTCCCATCTTTCAACAAAAAATTTCCAACTTACGATCTATTCAAATTATAAACAAAAATGTAGAGGCTGCTCAAGCTGGCAGCTCTGATTTACTCTTGGGAGTAAATTAGATCTGAGCGAAAATGAAAAAATGGGGCCTGTAATGTGAACGTAGTAAAAGTCTCATTAAAAACACAGATTTTATTTCATCGTACTACCTTGTTGTAACAGATTACCATTTGCTCAGAAATTCAGTCAGTACACCGATCAGGACACATGGAAACATGGAACAATGGAAGAATTATTTTGGGATTTAAGAATCATTACTCTCTCTGCAATGAGCTTAAAGTGGCTAAAAGCCTAAAATGCCAGTCACACAGTAATAGACAAATTAAAAAGCAATTACTGAAACTGTTTCATATGAGTGTTGGGGCTCAAAAGTTACAATGAAAAGTCCATGTGTAATGTTTGAAAAAAGATAGCTCATAACTGCACTTTTCAAGCATTTTTGCTGTTAATGCCATTAATGGTAATTTTTAAATGGTTACACTTGTCTACCCTTCCTATACAAAATAGGAAAAAAGTCTATCCACATTTCCTCAAAAAAAGACGCTGGCCAGAATTTTGTGAAATTTCACAAAACTTTTTTTGGAGGAGCCCTACATTTTTTTGGAGGAGCCCTAAAGGTGCGCAAGTAATACCTGGTACCTTTTCTAACCTAATACCTTTGTAACATTCACCATGGATTGAGGTTTTAGATCTGTCCACACCACAGATTGATTTTTTTTCTGTTAATAAAGACTATTGTGTCCTTGTATTTTTTCTAATTGTCTTTTCCTCTTTTTTGACAAGTTCATGATTAGCCTTATTAATATTTTTAATGAAATGTTGACCAATGCATTTAATTATAAATCAACCCAAGGGAGGCTTTTCTGTTATCTGAGTTCATTGCCTAAATTATTTGTTTTCAAAATTGAGCCTTGGAAAGTGTATTTTCAGTTAACTATATATTATCAAAGGTTTCGTACCTCCCTCATTTTGCTTCATTTCATGAAGGATGCTGTAGTTTTTTTGACTGATTCTATAAAGGATAAGCCTTTCATACTTAATCATTAACCTTGATACCAAAAGACTTGCATACACATGGAACTGTAAACATACAGGTATGTTTTCTTTTAAGTTTGAATCATTTAATCACTTTTCTGAATCCAAAAGGTTATGACATCTATTTTTAATTATTATGTAATAATTATGTTTCTCACTGCCCTAATGTGTAGTCTGGGTAGTTATATAAAAAAACTTTTACCTCCTTAGTTTCTTTTTAAAGTTGGTCTGCATTAACAACCTGTTTAGCTGTATACACTCAAAGTATTTTGAGACCCTCTCTTAGTTCTCCCTCCATCCCATACAACACTGTGATTTTTTCTAAAAATCCAGACTTTGACTAAACCACCATTTCTAATATTATTCTGTGCCAGAGATGTGCATCTTCTTGGGATCACTGTCTTGCTGTCTTGCTGCATAACCAAGTTTTGCTTGGTCAGACTGATGACCTGACATTTTCAAAACGATTTTCGTGGTATAGAGCAGCATACATGTTTTCCTCAGTTATGTGATGGTACTTGTAGGGGAAATATGGAAGGTAAGCCCAATCTAAGAAAGTCCATTATTGTTGAAGTCATCTCCATTTGTAGATATTGTGTCTCACTGTGGATCCACGAGCTTTAGAAATAGCTGGAATTTTTCTAATTAAAATTCCAGCTATTTATCAGGAGGATCAGGATACCTCCTGATCTAAAGCTGCCCTTGGAATCAGTGTTTAATGCTGGAAAGCCCGGGTACATTTCATGACACTAAGAGAAAACCACTCAGCATGGTCTCTGTCATTTACATTACAGGAGGAATGTGCCACAGTTACAAGTGGAGGACAGGAGGATGGAGCAACAATGAGAGAGCAGTGTGGTGTCAACACTCAGATGGTGTCAATGTCACAGGTCAGTTGTTGCTTGGCATCAAGTCACTGAGAACTAGAGTAGAACAATAAGACTTGCTAGAAAACATTCTGACAAAAACATGAAAAGCTATGTCTATCTGGCGTAATATAGATAGATGTTCCAGTTCTGTTTTTGTTTTCTTTTATTGAATTGAATCAGTGTGAACATCAAAGAGCTGCATGGAGTCACATCAGACTATATAATCCTCAAAGACTTCATAAACACTAACAATCTGCGCCGCACTAAATTTCTTCGTTCTTCTGCGGAAACGGTTACAAAGGTAATTATTTTTGCAGAGGTGGTTGAAATAGGTATTTAGAAATACCTTTTAGAATGGATGTTCTTGATTGCTCTGCAAATTATCGAAGCATTTGGAAGACACAAAAATTAGACACAAAAAAAAAATAAACGAAATTGTTAGTTTGCTGTTGTTAATATCAGTAGCAATCTTAGTCTGATTTAAATTGCTTATGTTGTACAACAGATTAAAAAAATTATTTTACTCCATGCAAAGAATTTAGATGGTATCTTTTGAGGATTTTGCATGACGGCCTACTTTTTCCGACTCATACTTGAGTGCACACACACACAAAATCCCCACAGATGATTTTAGTATAATTTCCTGGTTAAATAAAAAACCTTATTTCATATGCCTATTCCCAGTGTAGCAATTATTGATTCCTCCTCTGCCTCTTAGCAAAAATAATCAATAGGTCCGGCTACAATCACGCATTTAAATTTGTAGAAGGTAAAGCAGGCATGGAGGAATAGAATAAAGGTCATAGTGCACTGGGAATGAAAGCTTAAGGCAAGCTTGATATACTGTAAATAGCGAGTGAATTTGATCTTATCGCTGTAAAGAAGTATTCATGGCAAATATGAGCCCAGAATGAACAACCTTCCTCCATAGAGACAGTGAGATCAAAAGGCATTACTCTTTTATATTTTGATATGCAATTTTCCATTTTTGAATTAAAATGTTCAATGATTGATCAGAGACTGTGCTACACAACTGAGTCCATTAATCAGGTGTGACAGTACATTAATTTCGTGATCAATAGGTCTTTACCTATTTTGGCAGAAATAAGGAACTGGTTGTTTTTCTCCAGGGGGCTGTATCCCACAGAAAAGGAAAACCATGTTCAGACACTGCCATCCTCCGTGCACAAAACCCTTCTCTCACTGCCCAACGGTAGGATCATTGTTCTTTGATTAAGAAAGTCTCATGTCTGTAAATGTCAATGTAATTATTATTTTCCAGCTGCTATAACAAAGTAGACAGGGAGTAAAATGGATTTTGACAGATGGTATTCTTAATAGCCATTAAAGGATAACCACATTTATATCAATGGCAAAATGATGGTTACTGCACACAAGCATTCTTTAAAAAAATAAAGAGTAGCTTTTGTTTGACTTTTCTGCCTCTCTGAGTATATTCCATGTAACTGCATGTTACAAATTCACACCTTCAAAATTTAATGCGCAGAAGTGTTTACAAAATACTGACTGTTTGAACATCACATTTGATTTCATGGTTGGTCAGCTGAGCCGAGAAATAAGCTGCCTGTGTAGGGGGATCCCTGCTGCAAATCATTTCAGATGAAGCTGAGTGTGATATGTATGTGAGAACAATAGATAAACTCTTTTGCAGACACTGATATGTTCTCAGTTTGAGACCACATACTCTGGAAGTCACAGTAGGTTGCGGTTGGGCACCCAAAACTTTTTCATATACGAATGAAAAGCTTGAAAGATTTGCAATACAGATGTGGACACATCTGTAACTTGCTCAAAATAATTTCAAAAAAGATTGCATTGCTTTTTTTTTTGCCCTTGTGTTATTTAAAGTAAAATAAAATTGTTGCTTTTATTTACATAACATATACACAATATTTGCATGAAAGGGCTAACATTTTTGTTGTTTGATTACTTATTTTTGACTCTGTGGTATCTATTGTCACAGTTTTATTCCTCACTGGCAGGCAATGACGGTGTATTATATTCTGCTGTATTCTATTTGAAATATGTCATATATTATAATATAAGTTGCAGAATAATTTCCTGTGAAGAATCGGTGCAATTGACTGCCTGTGGAGCAAAGTTTAAATCAGCTTAAGATAAATCAAACTGCATTAGTACTAGAGGAGTAGAACAGTGTTGTCCCCTGCACGTGGAAAACAGTTCTGTCACCTGTGTTTTATGTCAACAGCAAAGTAATGATCACTTTTGTCTTGTGTTGACTGCAACATCTCCTGCCTTTCTTCCTACCTATATAGATTGGAGTGTGTGGGTATGAGAAGGGTTATGCTGAAGTGATAACCACGCATGGCTTCTTGGACTATTGCACTAGAACCCCGGGGAAGGACAACAACAAGAAGGCTGATGTGAAAACAATCTCTGGAAGACTAAAACCCGGGCCATCTCAAGCCCAAGACTGCTTTAATGAGTGGACCTTACAACCTGTTTGCCCAGGTACTGAAATTGAAATCATCTTTACAACTTGACCAGAATCCCAGGGATCATTCCTGCCTTTGAAACAACCTTCATAGCTCTAGGATAAGTGGGATGGCAGTGGAATCTATTCTAGTTAAATGTTTTATTTCAGGTTATCTTTATGTGCTTCAAATAACATTAACACACCATTAAAAAGAATTATGAAGCAGTATGTTTAATAAGATAATAAATCTACTGATTAACTTTGAATGTTGGAAAACTGCAACAGAAATGAAACATGATATATTTACACTAGATGTATTTAGAACTAGCTAAAAAGCATTTTGATTTCACATATGGAAGAGTAAAGCTTTGGGTTTATGCTGTGACGGCCATTGGATTCATCTTAATCCTCTTCATTATTGCATCATTATTCCTTCTCTGGTATGTACCTTACTTTTCTAAAAACATTCCTTACTGTGCACAATTTATTATAAGTCACAGACATTGTAAAGGAAAAGACACTGAACACTTGGAGGCAAAGAAAATTCCAACTTGAAATAACTTTTCACATGACAATATTTTTTCAACAGTTTGCTTCTATTAATACAGTATAATGGGATTCTTCATTACTTTATTTGTTAGGGACAATCAGAGAAAAAATTTGAGAGTTTGCTTTAGCAGAGTCCGAAGTTCTGTACACGTTATTATATCCGGGGCTAATCTTATATAAACTTAAATAATAGGAGTCTTGATTACAGTTCTGACCAGCTTTCAACCAGGATTAGAGTGTTGTGGAGAACGATTTAAAATCCTGAATTTGATTTAAGCTAGCAAGTAGACAATTCTAGAG
This sequence comes from Lophius americanus, assembly GCA_037951165.1. Taxonomy (NCBI): domain Eukaryota; kingdom Metazoa; phylum Chordata; class Actinopteri; order Lophiiformes; family Lophiidae; genus Lophius; species Lophius americanus. Next base: position 134,221 of record JBBDHG010000409.1, read on the forward strand.
GGTCGTACCTTTGATTGAGGATGTTGTTCGTGCCAACCAAGTCTTGCAATGTCTCATTCTGCGGTTTCCTTCTGATGTACCTCAGTTGCTGCTGGCAGTACAGTTTGGTCTAGTTACGAATTTATGAAAAATGGCCCGAACTAAGTGTTGGATACATTCAAAGGAGAGTGTGAGGTTGTAGTATTATCAAATACTTACGAAGTTGTCAAAACTTACAAAAAGTACAAACTACTTCTTTAAGATGTTCAACATTGAACTCTCAGAGGTTTTATATCCAGCAATTTTCATTTATATATATGTTTTTTTTTTTTTTTTTTTTTTTGACAGGAAAGTACATACATTCATACACAAAGTACGTCTTGTGGATGAATATATGTACATACATTCACCATTCAAGTACAGGGGCTGGTTTTTGTTTCAATACAACACATTGAAAGAAAAACCAGTCCCTGTACTTATTTTCTCAGTTTGCTCTCCTTAATTTCCAAACTTTCTTAACGATTCCTTTTTCTCCAGATGAATGACATCGAAAATCTTAAAATCTTGTGAACCAATGAACGTTTAAATTCCGTAGCAAGAACCAAGGGGATCATGGAATATGACACAATAGTCTCTACTCTATAAAGTCTGATCTCAGTGGTTATACAAAGTCGGTCCAATTTTTCCAGAAGTTCTTAGATTTATCGGATTCTAATCTGACAGAGAAAGTCAACCTTTCCAACATTTAAATATTATGCATTATTTCAACCCAATCATCCACTTATGGCTTTTTTACTGGCAACCGTCATGATCCTGTACATATATTTGTCTCTTCAATTTGTAATGTTTTCGTTCCCCTTTCCCATATATTATATGTAAAATGTAAGTGTAAATTCCACTCTTGTTGGACACTCAACAGTGTCCAACATTTTGTATCCTGATATTACTTTTGTGCTGCCGTAATAAAATATCTATATCTAGCTATGTTCCTCCAACCATACTCTCTCCATGAGAGGGAGCAAGTCGTCTCCCACAGTTGTTCATTGATCTCCTCCCATTCTTCCTCCGATAGCCTGATTCCAGCCTCATTTTCCCCACTTCTATTTAATGTTTGCTGTAGCGTTACCTTTTAACTCTTTCACTCCTCTGTATAATTTTGAAATTGACTTTTTGCCCAAATCTGAATCATATGATAAAATAAGCAATTTAATAATTCCCGACTCTAACCCGTCCAAATTTATCTTTTTTAATATTTGTTCTACGTAGTGTCTCATTTGTATGTATCTGTAGAAATCCTGATTGCTCAAGCCATATTGGTTCTTTAGCTCCTGAAAGCTTTTAATAACTTTCTTCTTAATGAGCTCAAAAAATATTTTTGGTCCCCATCCCCATCTATTAAACCTCCTATCCGCTGCATTCGGTATAAAATATGAATCATGGGCAATCCATCTCAATGTCCTGCTGAAATCCACTGAGTCATTGGCTGATGCAAAGTTTGCAGAAAGAAGATGCTGCAGGTTGACGGTCATGGTTTCTGGGTAGATGTTTTGAAATTCCTAAAGCAGATTTGACGTTTGGGCTTGGTGAGGAGGATCAGAATTGACAATTCCATGGAGACGGCCTTGTGGTCAGACACAAGAAGATTCCTGAGAGGAGCAGAGTCGGGGATGACAAGATCCAGAGTGTGCCCCATGGTGTGGGTCGGGACAATGACAAGTTGGCTGAGATCAAAACAAGCCAATAGTTGGAGAAATTCGGCTGCAAAATGACAGCAAGGGGAGTTCACATGGATGTTCATATCTCAAAGTAATAAAATATTTTGATATTTAATGTTCTGTATCCTGAGTATTTTTGATGCAGAAATAACTTTCTGAGTCTACTATAGTTTCATTCTCTAGTTGGTCGGTTAGAAATTTTCTGGCAAGTTCATCTACAGAGTCGTAAGAAAATAATTAAAACCATATCTAATATTTGGTGAGGTCGGTGGTTGCGGTGCTTTCAATCTCATGTTACTTAGTATAGTTTTATTTCTTCAGTTTAGGTTTGTAACACACTTTATAAAGATTTATGCAAAGTTTGGCTGCTCTCTGCTGCTAAGTCAGACAACCCTATCATCTTTTCTTTCTTTCCTGTTCTTTTCAGCAAGCCATCCAAAACCACTAAGATGTCTCCTCCTCCACAGAAGCACTTGACCCTGGCCTATAATGGTGACATGGATATGTAACGAGATTGCTATACCTCACAAGGTCCCATCAGCCTCAGACAAACTGCATTCAGATTTTTAGCAAGCATGTTCAACACTTATCGCTGATAAATGGCCAGTTACAGACACTGCAACAGACAAGTAGCGATGCTTGCACAAGATTTGCTGCTGACAGGCAATGGAACCGAGGATTCTAGCTACAGCCATCTTTCCTCTCTAATGAAGATGGCGAAAAAGGAGGACATGATTAAGAGAAGGAAGGTCTCTTTTAAGAGGAAGTAAAAAGACTTCTGTTCTTTTGACTGCTAGCAAAGTCAACATCCACAAATGCTGCTCAGAAAAGACATATTTGGATCCATTAACATGTGATAACTTTTTCGTTATTATTGTATGCGAAGAATCAGAAGAACCAATCGCCAAATAGTGACAAAACAAAAACAAACAAAAAGCTGTCACTCACGAAATTCAAATGTGGATTAACAGAACATTTGACATTAAGGAAGTTTGTAAAAGGAAATGTCACAAGCCTTTTAGGTAAACAAACAGCATTGTTTGAATTTTTGAGACTGAACATGCTCTATGCACTATGTTAGTGCTGATTCACTTTTGTTGTTTCTTTTCACAAGACTTTTCTAGTGTTTTAATTTTGATGGAAGTTGTTGCTGTCAGGTTGTGTTTTATTGATGATGCCATTAATTTAATAATGAGTAATTATAAGACTATAAAAGAACAATGAGGATTATGATGAGAATCGACCTTTAAAATTTTCTTCTGATTACCTTATCAGTTGGTAAATACTGAAAATGGTGCTTTGAAGAAAATTAAGCAGCACTAACTTCAACCTTACTGACATCATGGACCTGAGGAGTTAATGGGAGAACTGGCGATGTTTTTTAGTCCTCAAGAGAGTCTCAAAGTCTGGAGTTAGAGTCGACAAAGCAACACTGAGGTCACGTTCAATGTCCAGTCTGTTTCGGTGTTTTGTCTTCAGCTGAACCAGAGCTGAGAAGCCACACTCACAGAGATAGGTTGTGCTGAATGGTAGGAGGATTTTTATTGCTCGAGTGGCAAGGGAAGGATACTCGCTCATCACAGTGCTGCACCAAAAATGGGAGAGGTTTACCTCTGTGAATTTATTTTTCAGCGTGCGGTGACATGACAGCTCCACCAGCTGACTCTCCTCGTTACTTGGCAACGTGACGCTTTCCATGTCGATTCCAAAGGGGTCACGTATCCAGTCGTCATCCCTCTGTTTCTCGGGGAAATAGTCATTAAACGGCTCCAGAAGTTTATTCAGATGTGTCGTGATTGTTTTCCTCATTACATTTTTTCCTGCCGTGTCCAGTTGCTGTCCCTCGTGACAGGCGTTGGGAAACATGGCGAGTCTGCTGTTAGAAACATGGCGAGTCTGCTGTTAGAAACATGGCATGCCCACACAGAGATCTTTTTTTTTGAAAGCATCGATTTTGTCATCTTGTTCAAAAATGATGTGCCCCCTCCCCTGCATAGACACATTTAATGTGTTTAATTGTTCAAACACGTCAGCGAGGTAAGCAACGTGTGCAAGCCACACACTGTTGCTAAACAGGTCTGCGAGAGGCGAATTGTTCTTGGCAAGAAAGGCTGCGATTTCATCTCGTTGTTCATAAAAATGGGACGGTACCTTTCCCCTCGAAAGCCAGCGTACTTCGGCATGATACAACACCTGTACGTGCTCCCTACCAAGATCTTGGCACAGTTTTTGAAAATATCGGGTGTTCTTTGCACTCCGTTTAATGTAGTTTACCACTTGGACGACATATCTTAATGTTTCATGAAGCACTGGCACCATCTCCTTTGCTGCCAAGGCCTCCCGATGCAAAAAACAGTGCTTCCAAGTTGCATTCAGAGCTCTGTCAAGTATTTTCCGCACGACCCCCGAGTTTTTTCCTGTCATGGAGGCAGCGCCATCAGTTGTGATACCGACGCACATGTCCCAGCTTAGGCCCACTGAACTCAAATACAAGTCCACGGAGCTGAAAATGTCCTCTGCAGTAGTAGTAAGGAGCTCTCTTGTGCAGAGAAATGTTCCTGTAGGTCCTCGTCCCACACCTGTCTCACATAAACGAGTAAAACCGCTTTGTTTGTTATGTCTGTAGATTCGTCCATTTGTAATGCAAAATGACCACTTGCCTTAATGCGAGCTGTGGTCTGTTGTTTGATGTCATCCGACATGTCTTCAATTTACCTGCTAATAGTGTCATTTGAGAGAGGTATAGTTTTCAGTTTGTCCGCTGCGGATTGATCCAGCACCTCTCTGACCATGTCCATGGCCACAGGTAAGATAAGGTCCTCTGCAATGGTGTGGGGCTTCTTTAACTTAGCAATACGATGTCCACCTTGTAAGACTCACGGAGTGCCTGGTCTTGCTTGGAGCACGAAGAAGTAAGAGACTTTTGTGATTTCCTCAGGTCTTGAGGTCGTCTTTGAAAGTACTCAACAGGTTTATCTTTGAGAGAGGTATGTTTTGTTTCCAGATGCCGCTTCAGTTTTGAAGGCTTCATGCTTTCTTGTTCCAACACCTCGCTTCACAAAACACACTGAGGTTTTTGTCCTTTGTTGTCCTCAATGTAGGAGAACCCATACTTAATATATTCTGTGTCGCATTTACGTTTCGCCATGCTCAATTCACTTTTAAAAACAAACTTTGCAAGTCTTCTTCTATGCTGTGAAATGGCGGGTGTCAATAAGCATTACAGGGCGTTATCGCCGCCTACTGTTAAGTAGTGTGAATAGACGGCACTCCGCTGCATAGAAAACGCTCTTCAAAATAAAAGCACAGATTATTATTAATCTTTTATTGCCCCGGCAAAGGCCTGCGACCCACTGAAAACGGGTCCGCTTTTGGGTCGCGACCCACCAGTTGAGAATCACTGCTCTAATGGATTGTTAAATGGATTGTGAAATCCATTAGATGACTTCAAAACCCATAATAAGGTATTATTTAATCTGATAATATTCAGCACCTGTCCAGATTAGATGTTTTTATTGAAGCTCTCTATTATGGGTCGCAACTTGCCACCTTAAGTCTTCTTTTTCTTTTGTAAAAGGGGCTGCCACAACAGACATTCTGTTTAATTTTTCCTGGTCCTCTGCATCTTTCTCTGTCAAACCAACCAGAAACCAACTCTTAGGTCATTCTCTTCTACTTCAGCTCTATGTCTAGCAACCTTCCAGCAATATATCAACTATGTTTGCATATGTCCAAACCATCTCAATCTGGCTTCTCCTACTTCATCACCAATACGCCCCGGGCTGTCTCTCTGACCTGTTTGTTTCTTGTAAACGGTTGCAGATTTCAAACTGGGCAATATGAATAGCCCACAGCCAAGCTCACATGCACCAACAGAAAAACCAAGACAAACAGTATGCCAAATGTAATAAATAATCAAAGAAAATGTACAGTACTGGAGAAATAATGTGCCAGTGAAGGATGAACCGCCATTGCAGAAAAGATTTTAAAAAAAATTGTGTGTAAGGTTATGGACAAACATTGGAAATGTGCAATACTGGAGCAATAATAAATTGATAATATTGAGCTTCTCTGAGAGAAATTATA
>JBBDHG010000409.1:145000-147500 GCA_037951165.1 Lophius americanus
TCTGTCGACGACATGTGCTGTATTGATATTAGAAGAGTTGACTACTACATTTGAAAAGTAAGTCAAATTTGAAAGAACTTCATTAGATGGTTTTCAAAACTGTGTTTGTACCTTTAGGTGAGATAAATGTTGAAATGCTCTCCGAGCTCCATCTGAAGCACCCAGGTGGATTATGAGGTGGTGGAGCCAAACCCCCAGCAGCTACACAACTACAAAGGTACTGTCGGACTTTTGAACTTACCTTTGACAAATATATCGTGCAGACATACGAATATGTTACACAATACTTACTACTCACAATTGACACGCATGTGTCCTTACAAGTTAAACAGTTTATTATTTAAATTATAAAAATATTCAGCTTAATATTCTGTTCAGCTTTTGTCTTATCAGTCGTAGAGGATTTCCCAAGATTGCCTAATTATGCTGGGAAAAAAATTCTGATGAGCAATAATGCTCTTCTCGATTAGTCATGGCTTCACTCTCTTATGGACATAATTTTCGCCCAGTCTTTCGAATAGTGAAGCCATAATCATTGGCCTTTATTGAAGTGAGGGAAGGTTGCAATTCCTTGTGCTGATTTGATTGAACATAGCTGTTAGTAATCAGATACTGGTGTGTCAAGATCAGCTGCAACCAGCTATTTATGCAGTTTGGGTATCTCTTTTGGGATTAAAGTTTTTTACGGGAACTATACTTTTTCACACAGGCCAAGCTTTTAGTTTCAATATGCCATGCAACATTCAAAATATGAATTTCAGTAATTGGTTTCAGACTTCTTGTCAGGTTGAAAAAAAATAATGTAAGTTCACATTTTATTAAACAATATACAAAATATGAAAAGTTTTGCACATGTATTGGCATAATTAATCTTTAACAACATTTTTTTTCACACTTCATCTTTCTTCCAGTCAAAAATGTAAGTCCTGTAGAGCTCATACTGTATATGGAGTACAGGGTGCAATATTTGCCTAGACATCAGGTATGTGAGGTTATACAGTCATTAACCCTTCTCCTAAATACTCTAATATCTAAAGTTATGCTTTATCATTTACAAAAATCTATCTTCCAATTCAAACATTGAATCGTTTTTACCCTACTTCTGTGCATTCTTTTACGCTAGTATTAATAGATTCACTAGATTACAAGGAAGAATCAAAGGTTTTGATGACAGCAAAATGGTATCATCAGAGGAGGCTGTAATATAGAATATGTCAACAGTCCACTTGGCAGTGGTCTGTAAGGAAGTTAATTACACTGTGGCGCATTGAGATTTTTTCTATAATCTTTTCTTTAATGTTCATTTTTCTTCTTTGTCCGTCCATAGACATTTGTTGTATCTGGCACTGTTCTATTAGTATCTGTAAGTACCAATAACTATCCAAAAACATCCACAAATACATATATACAGACAGATGGAAGGAACTATTCATTTCCATCTTCGTTTTTAAAATTGAGCATTAAGTGGGCATAGGGAATAAATAAATGACTGACAGAGGGGATGTTTTGTTTGAAGATAACAAACATGTAAACATGTAAAACATTGTGTATTTTTTTATAGTAATGCTGGGTTAGGATCTGGGTTATGTGAGTGTGATTTCATACACCAGAGCTAATCTCTTTCCCTCTTACATACTAGATTGATCACTTTCCTGTTAAAGTGCTCTTTTGGACAAACCTCTTCGCTTTAATAAAGCAGCATTAATCACAAAGCACATCCATTACCTAAGGGTTTTTACAAGATAAGTTTAACTGAATCATTTAGTTGTGACGTCAACAAAGAAAGGCCATGATATTAGTTGCAGGAAGAACAAATGTGTAAAAACTGTATCTGTCGGACAGTTCACAAGTTTTCAATGCCAACTTTTCAAATCATTTACAATGCTTTGTTTCATGCATGGTGTGTACCATTCAAACGGCTTAATGGTCTTGGTATGCACCAAGTTCCACCCGCGACCAATATTATTTATTATTATTGGATTTTCAAGGCGAGGAATACATTTTAAAGCTTCCCCTTAGTGTCATGCCTTGTAATTAGTTTTGTGTATTATATATTGTATATATTGTATATCATATTGTTTCCTGATTGCTTCTCCACTCTTGATTGTTAAAACCTGCGTCTTGTTAAGACTCTGTGCTCCCCCCACCCCTCCCCACCTATGCCAGATCCTGTTGTTCCATGGTGCAAACATTTCTAGCGTAATTCCTAGTGTTCCCCGTGATTTATGGTTCTGATCTCTGCTCGTAAGAAACCTTGTATTTTTGCCTGCCCGCCTTTACTTGTAAAGAGTTTATTCACCAGACGTTGTGGTAGTCGTGCCAGCCTGACCTTACGATCTGGCCATAATGGATCCAGCCGACACCAACCCACTGCATGCTGCTCTCCGCGCTCAGGTCGAGCGCATCAACCAGCATGAGGAACAGATGTCCGCGGTGTACAGAGGAGTGAGGGATTTAACGGACAGACATGGCGAGTTTCAAACCTCCATCGAGACTCGGG
>JBBDHG010000410.1:0-100000 GCA_037951165.1 Lophius americanus
GACACGCACACAAACAAACACACACAGCACTCAAACAGATTTTATTTTCTGGTCGCCATTAGCCACTCTTGTTCAGACTGTGTGTGTGTGTGTGTGTGTGTGTGTGTGTGTGTGTGTGTGTGTGTTTGTGTGACACAGCGAGCTTACTGAGGCAGAGTACGAGAAGCTGGCTGACGAGACGTTGGATTCTCTGGCGGACTACTTTGAGGACCTGGGAGACGAAGGCCTCACTGGAGCGGACTATGATGTCGTTTTCGCTGTAAGTCGACTTCCTGTTGACCCTTGTCACTCAAAGCTCACGCCGCCATGAAGGACGCGTTTATGATGTCGGCAGGAAGTATCGGTCAGGAGGAATATAACATCTGGATTGAGACAAAATATTCCACCTGTAACGGTTAATCGTAATGGTCAGAGGGGGCGGGGCTACAGTAACCTAAAACACGTCATTGCCATTATTTCAATGAAATATACTTCTATTAGTCAAGTAATCTAATTACTAAATCCCACAGAAGAAGAACAAAACTCCCTATGCCATAATATCAGTTAATTTAAACGTGGAATGATTGTGTTGATCTTCTATTCTATAAGTAAAAAATAGGAGTTGAGCCCTTTGGTACCAGAACTGTGTCCACTAGATGGTGCTGTAGAGGTTCTATCTGATGAAGTCAGCAGATATGGAGGTAGGCCTGTGGGAGGAAGGTCATGAAAATAAAGAAGATATTCTTGGTAACAGAATTTATCATTCTGTTTATCATTTATCATCTGTCACCCCTCCCTCTTTGTTTTCCTGTGTGTAACCGTAGCAACAGGACGGTTCAGCTTCTCTACCGTCTCACTCAGCTCCTCCTCCTCCTGTCTACACTAACTGACTTATTGCTGCACAGTTTGAATGATTGTCTCAGGAAGCATCCCCGGCAGCAGTTGAGAGCCCCCCCCACACACACACACAAACACACACACACGCACACACCACCCCCCCACCCACCCCTCTGCTCTGATGCTGTCAGACTGATTCAGCTGGTTCAGACTGAACTCATTGATTTCCTGTCCAGAGGACCCGACACTCACTGACAGGCTGAACACGGGTCTCTGGCAGGGAAGCTCAAACACTCCAAGTCCTGGTGGTCCTCAGAGACCCCCGACCCCCCCTCACCCGTCAGTGACCCGGTCTCACCTGTCAGTGACCCAGTCTCACCTGTCAGTGACCCGGTCTCACCTGTCAGTGACCCAGTCTCACCTGTCAGAGAGCCCGTCTCACCTGTCAGTGACCCAATCTCACCTGTCAGAGACCACCAGGGAGCCAGACACCTTATGGAGGTTGGAGGTCGGAGCAGTACCAGCTTTGTTAGATCAGCCAAACCATTATAACCACCGACATAGCAGTATGTGCTACGGACCCCTACATGGGATGTGTCCTTAATAGATTATTGAGTTGAATATGAATTGAATATGTGACCCACAATAACGACTTGAGGGTCTTACTGGAGTACACGTCACAACACAGTATGAGGAAGGTGGTTATTATGTTGTGGCTGATCTGTGTACAGCATGTTTAGCACTGACAAACATGAGCAACATTAGCATGTTAGCACACTGGCGTTAAACTCACAGCACCTACAGATCCTCTGTAGGTCATGTTCTGGTCAATCACAGATCCACCTGAACGTTTCAAAAACTTGTGGTCCTCCTCCTCTTCCTCCTCCTCCTCTGACTCTTTAACATCTTTGTTTGTGTGTCTTCATGGTTTTGGTCGGACTTGCAGGACTAAATCTAGAGGTCAATGAGGAGGAGGAGTGAGAAGCTCCTAACCTCTCCTGTCTCTCTTCTCCTGCTCAGAGTGGAGTTCTGACGGTGAAGGTGGGCGGAGACCACGGAACCTACGTCATCAACAAACAGACTCCAAACAAACAGATCTGGCTTTCCTCTCCCTCCAGGTGAGGAACCGTTCACACCACAACCAGAAACCGACTCTAACTGTTGCCGTGGAAACGACAAAAACTGACCAGACCTGGCTCCCAAGTTCTCACGCTTTACGACCCTTTTATTAGACCTTCATAACTGGTTAAAACAAAAAAATCAAAATTCTATTTTTCACACATAACATTTCTAGAGACGTTGTACCAGGTTACCATGGTTACCTGTCAGCGGCTGGGATATATTACCTGGTTACCGTGGTTACCTGTCAGTGAGATGGATATATTATCTGGTTACAATGGTTACTCGTCAGTGGGTGGGGTATATTACCTGGTAACCATGGTTACCTTTCAGTGGGTGGGGTATATTATCTGGGTACCTATCTTCTTCATCCCATCTCCCTGATGATTGTGACTGAAGGACGTCTGGTCTGCTCTCCTCCTCCTACAGCGGACCGAAGCGCTACGACTGGACTGGCGAACGCTGGGTCTACAGCCATGATGGCCTCAGCCTCCACCAGCTGCTCTCCACAGAGTTCTCCACCATCTTCAGCAGAAACATGGACCTGTGTGACCTGCCTCTCTCCTGAGCCCACTGCTGACGGGTCTGCAGCAGAACCACTGTGACTGTCGGATCCCACTGGACCAAAGACTCTCAGCACATACCACATGTATGACATCACAGCCACGCATCATCAGCAGGCGTCCACAGGTGTCTCTCTGTCTTCACCTGCGTGTTCTATAATCATGTTTTGCTCATTTTCTCATTAAACCTTGAAAAGATCCTCGGAAGTCCATGTGGAGTTTAAACACTGTCCAATCAGAGAACACCATCATCCGGAGCCAATGACATCATCACCAACAGACAACTTATTCCAAACAATGACACCAGATTCAACCAACAGACTTTTCCATCTGCAAAATCCTGCTATGTCCTGAGAATTCTGACTTTCTTCTCAGAATTCTGACTTTCTTCTCAGAATTCTGACTTTCTTTCTCAGAATTCTGACTTTCTTTCTCAGAATTCTGACTTTCTTTCTCAGAATTCTGACTTTCTTCTCAGAATTCTGACTTTCTTCTTAGAATTCTGACTTTCTTCTCAGAATTCTGACTTTCTTTCTCAGAATTCTGACTTTCTTCTCAGAATTCTAACTTTCTTCTGAGAATTAGGCTACATGAATTCTTTATTGGGAAATTCTGAGATTAAAGTCAGAATACTGAGAATAAAGTCAGATGCCCCTAAGAAATGTCTAATCCTCCTCCGTAAAAAAACTTCCCTGTTACATAATAAAGAATATAAGTTGGTAATTAATGCTCTTCCTGATGGAATGTCATTCTGAGAGGCAGGAGTTTTAGGAACTGGAATGAAATATCTTCCTGGTTTACAGAATCCATATTAAAAGTACTAAATGAACATATGAGAAAATAATAATAGAAGAACCAGACACATAAACAAACCTGTGTTTATGTAAACATGTATAAATAGACATGCGTTAATGGTTTTGGATTATTTTCTACGTAGTCGTAAACATCAAAGCATCAAATATATATGAATGTGTTACAACAAAACTTCATAATGTGGGAAGTTTAAAACTCGTAAAGACAAATTCTTAAATCATTTCAATTAAAGATTGAATTTAAGTTTTACTCAAAGTTTGGCCAAAATAATAGACAACAAAAAATGGATCCGTACGTTTTATGTGATATAAGAGAAAACTAGTTCACTTCCTATTTTTTAACTAATAGGAATTTATTAAGTTATTTACTTACATTTATGCAACATTTTAATTTGTACATTTGTTATTCTAATTTTGTCCTGCCTGAAATGTTAAAGGTTCTGTTTATGTTTCAGGTTCTGTTTATGTTCCTGCTCCAGGTTCTGTTTATGTTCCTGTTTCAGGTTCTGTTTCCGGTGGCACATGTTCTGTAAGTGACGATTTACCAATAAAGATTATTTAAACAAAAGACCAATCAGAAATGACAGCGAGTCACGCCTCAATCTCAAGACATCCTTTTATGGGAGGGGCTACAGTGTTCCCATGGGAGGGGCTACAGTGTTCCCATGGGCGGGGCTACAGGGTTGCAGTCGTCTCACTGCAGGAAGGTTCCCGTGTCAAATCCAGTGTGTAGTTACGTCTGTCTCTCCGGCTTCCTCCCACAGTCCAGAACCATGAAGGGTCGTGAATCTGGATGTGAATGGATGTTTACCGGGTTTGGCGCTTGGAGTGAATCTCCGGGCCGGGACCCCCGTCCTGCATGTGAAGCCTGGGTCGAATTGGACCGTGGACAACAGATTAAAAACTCACCGTTTCTATCTGTTGGAAAACGGATAAAAACATTTTTAACAGATCAAAGATCCCACGACTCTCCTCCAGTCTCGGGTCTTGAGGAGGAGCAGGAGGAGCAGGAAGCCCCACCATTAAAGTTTTGAAATCTGGAATGACACAATTTGATCAGGGAGGGGTCAAATGCAGAGAAACAATTACACTATGTTGTTCTGTGTCCGAGTATGTGAGTAGTAAAGAATAAATGATTATTATTATTATAACAAAATGATGGAAAGAGCGTCACATTTACACCAAAGTCTCCATCTGGACCAGTCCCCCCCCCCCCACCCCCACCCCTCCAAAGCTGACGGTCTGGACGCCAGCCTGATCCGGTCTCCCTGACCGCTACTGCTGGATCAGACTGACTCCGTGACGGGAGGATGAGTGAAGGCTTCTGGGAAAAAGAGGATTTACCGTTTCTCCACCAATCACAGAGCACCACAGGACTGGAGACCGGACCCTCAGCTGTGAGCGAACAGAGAAGATGATCTTTTAGGACACCATCCAGGCTGCCTCACCAGAACCAGTTCTGCTCGTCCTCACCATCCTTCGATGCATCTGTCAGGATCTCGGATCAGAACTCCTGGTTGAAGCTCGGTCACTGCCGCCATGCAGCACACAGAATCTTAAAGACAATAATCTTCTCCTTCAGCCCATGAAGTTGCTGTAGATGATTTTATCCAAACAGTGAGGGAATGAAGCAGAGATGGTTTCATAAATGATTGAGCCATCCCTCAGTGAATCACAGCACAACAGTAAACAACAACAGGAAGGAGGTAAACCCAAATGAATCATAGATAACCACCTTCTGAAGCTCTGACCCATGGATGCCAGGCCTCCAGCTGACCTCTGAAGGTTCTGCTGTGGCATCTGGTACAAAGACGTCAGCAGCAGATGCTCCTTGTCCTGCAGGTTGTGAGGTGGAGCGTCACAACTGGAACCACCATGTTCTTTTTCAGCAGTATGTGCTGCAGTAGATCTTCCGCAGGATCAGACCAGATCATGACCATCATGGGGAGTGGAGTTCTAACCACTGCAGACCAGGGACACCCCACAAGACCTGAAGTTCTGGTGATGTTCTAACCCAGTCCTCCAGTCATCACAATCTGGACATTATCAAAGTCTTTCTCATCCTCATACTGGTCCATTTCTCCTGCTTCAAATATCAGCCTCAGGAGAAAAAATGTACCTGCAGCATAATATATCCAACCCACCGACAGGTAACCATGGTAACCAGGCAATATCCCACCCACTGACAGGTAACCATGGTAACCAGATAACATATTCCACCCACTGATAGGTAACCAGGTATATATCCCAGCGTCCGACAGGTAACCATGGTAACCAGGTAATATCCCACCCACTGACAGGTAACCACAGTAACCAGACAATAAATCTTTTTCAGTGGTTGTAATGTTCTGGTTGATGGTCGTTTCTCTCAGATTGTCTTTCTGACAGTTTGCGCCTCCTTTTTTCCTCTAACTGTCTTAATCCCTGCTGTGATTTGTCCAGATTGTCCACAGCTGTGTCCTGTTAGCCCCGCCCCCTCATGTCTGTCATGTGTCTCCATCCTACCAGCCTCATTCCTGACCCCGTGGTTCTGATGATTCTGGTGATCCCTGACCCTCTGTGGTTCTGACCCTGTCCTGGATCTATCCATCCTGTTCGGTGTCTCTGGTTGTTTCAGCCATTTGATGTAACGATGCTCAGTGGAACCACCGGAGTTCTGTTGGTTCCTGCGTATGTGTCAGCAGAGAGGAGGTTCAGGTTCCGGTTCAGACTGAGGGCGGCTCTAGAATCCTCAGAGTCAGAGTCTAAACAGCGACGTTTATCCACTGAATACTTATTTATTGGTTTGTTTTGATGTTGAATGTAGAAAACGTTGTAGAACTTACATGTAAGCGAACGATGAGCAAAGTTGTCACCGTAAAAAAAAGAAAACAGAGGTGGATGAGGGGGATTACCATCCTAAGCCCCCAGAGGCTTAGTGCCACTATTATCCTTCTGTGTGTGTGTGTGTGTGTGTGTGTGTGTGTGTGTGTGTGTGTGTGTGTGTGTGTGTGTGAGGGAGTTATGTAACAGTAATGCTTCAACATAAATCAGAACACGGCTGTGATGCTTTTTGTTGCTGTCTGTTCTGGACTCAGTCCTCAGACCACCACGGGCCGCCACTGGAAGGATGGACACCCTTTAGACCGAAACAGACCCCCATAGATCGCCACAGACCTCCAGGGACCACTGCAGACCCCCACAAACTACGTAGGACAACCGAGGACTGTAATAGACTGGGACGGACCACCAGAGACAGCCCCAGACCTTCGTAGACCACCACAGGAAGAATGGACCTCCTCGAGGAGAGCAGAGGGGTCGTCACGGAAACGGAGTGACGGACAGCTGTTTGAGCTTTGATGAGCTCCGACATGAAGTACAAGAAGTTCATCACCATCATGCAGGTGGCGCTGGGAGTCGCCCCCCTCAACAAGAGAGAGATGATCCCACCCCCCCGCAAACTGTGGAAACCTGCCCGGTGAGTGTGTGTGTGTGTGTGTGTGTGTCAGTGGCTGTATGTGTGTGGTTATGTTTGTGTGTATGTGTTTGTGTGTGTGTGAGTGGTAGTATGTGGGTGCTTGTGTGTGTGTGTGTCAGTGGCTGTATGTGTGTGGTTATGTTTGTGTGTATGTGTTAGTGTGTGTGTGGGTGGTAGTATGTGTGTGTGTTTGTGTGTGTGAGTGTGTGTGTGTGCGTGTGGTAGTATGTGTGTGTGGTTATGTTTGTGTGTTTGTGTGTGTGTGAGTGTGTGTGTGTGAGTGGTTGTATGTGTTTATGTGGTTGTGTGTGTGAGTGTGTGTGTGTGTGTGTGTTTGTCAGTGGCTGTATGTGTGTGGTTATGTTTGTGTGTTTGTGTGTGGGTGTGTGTGGTTATGCTCGTGTGTTTGTGTGTGTGTGTGTGGTTGTATGTGTGTGTGGTTATGTTTGTGTGTATGTGTTTGTGTGTGTGTGAGTGGTAGTATGTGTGTGTGTTTGTGTGTGTGAGTGTGTGTGTGTGTAAGTGGTAGTATGTGTGTGTGGTTATGTTTGTGTGTTTGTGTGTGTGTGAGTGTGTGTGTGTGAGTGGTAGTATGTGTTTATGTGGTTGTGTGTGTGAGTGTGTGTGTGTGTGTGTGAGTGGTTATGTTTGTGTGTATGTGTTTGTGTGTGTGTGAGTGGTAGTATGTGTGTGTGTGTGTGTGTGTGTGTGTGTGTGTGTGTCAGTGGCTGTATGTGTGTGGTTATGTTTGTGTGTATGTGTTAGTGTGTGTGTGGGTGGTAGTATGTGTGTGTGTTTGTGTGTGTGAGTGTGTGTGTGTGTGTGTGGTAGTATGTGTGTGTGGTTATGTTTGTGTGTGAGTGTGTGTGTGTGTGAGTGATAGTATGTGTTTATGTGGTTGTGTGTGTGAGTATATAGTTTTGTTTAACCTTTTTCTGAATAAAGACGAGTTCAAAAACGAAAACATCGCACAATTAACAACCCCCCCCCCCCCCCCCCCCCCCCTCTTAAAAATGAAATAATAAGAATAATTGATCTGTTTAAGAAACCCAAAAAGAAAGATACAGTTTTTAAAACTTTAATGAACAATCTGTACAAAAAGGACAAATAAATAAATGAGAAGTTTTTCATTTACAGAATAATGTTTTTGAGTGTATCAACAACATTTTCATCTTTTCTTGTTCTTCTTCATTGGTGTTTTAGAGGTGAAGCGTTTCTTCTTCATGTCTCTGCAGCTTGAAGAATCATTTACTGAATCTTGATTTGGGATCATTCGTTGTATCGACTACTGTTTTGAGTCCTAACATCTCGTTGAGTCGTTTCTACCGTGATTTTAACGTTACTATTTTTTTACAGTGTAAAGAAACAAGCTGTCAAAAATATGCCTGACTTTTTTATCTATTTCTTTTTTAACAGGTACGTCTGATCTTTTATGTAATAGTCTGAGTCGACACCGAGTCGTTTTATGTGACATCCTTGTAAACGGGTTTACGGAACCTCGGTCACATGACCTCATGAATGATTCTGCGGTCGAGCAGAACCAGCGGCTCGGTTCTTTCTCTGGTTCTGCTGATGTTGTTTGATGTCTGGTGTCAGTCGGTGCTGCTGTCACGTCTCCGACACCATACCTACGCTGCTATTTTTACTCGCTGGTACACCCACCATCGATTCACACCTCCCCTCCAAAGATGCCCAGATGCATTGTGGGTAATGCCAATCACAAAGAGCTAAAAATAACGAACATAACTTAAATAGATCCGTTTGTGTTCCGACCCAAGTAAGAGACCCGAGTAACGCCTGATGAGGAATTCAAAGGGCCGAGATTACAGCCATTACATTATGACCACCAGTCTAACATTATGCGTTATGATCTGACCCGTGGAGGTCTGGACTCTGTGGTATCTGGTACCAGAAGGGACTGGACTGAGATCTGGAGAATTTGGAGGTCCAGTGGGCAGCTTGAACTGGTTGCTTTGTTCCTTAAACATTCCTGAATCATCTTCATCATCATCGTAGTGCTGGAGGAGGCCACTGCCATCAGGGAATACCGTCTCCATGACGATGGGGGACTTCGTTTGCAGCACCGTTTAGGTAGGAGCTACGGATGAGAAGAACAAACACATGATGGTGGGACCCAAGTTTCCCAGCAGAACATGGTCCAAAGCATCAACCGCCTCCCCCCAGCTTGTCTTCCACCCATAATGCATCTTGCTGCGATCTCTTCCGACGCACGCTCAACCAGACGTCTACAAGATGTTGATGAAAACCTGATCCATCAGACCAAACCGCCAGGTCCAGTTCTAATGACGACTGATCCACTGTGTGAGCTTCTAGCGGTGGATGGGGTCAGAGGTCACTCTGACCGGTCTGTGGCCTCACAGCCCCGTACGCAGCACGTGTGGAACGCGCCGATCATCAATGCTCGGCTGGTTCGGTCTCTGTTCCGACCCTGCTGGAAGAACTCACCGTGTCTGAAGAGGACAGACCATAATAACCTCTATCAGAGGCAAATCTCATAATTGAGTCTCATAATTGAGAGAATAAGCCGACTGCAGAAACTCATTATGGGATGTGAACCTTCAGGGCTCTTGCAGCGGGCGGCTCGACGTTTCCGCTTTAATCCTCTTCACCCCTATTAAGAAAGACCCCTGAGGTCAGACCGTACTGTAAAAGTAAAAGTTGATTTAGAAATGTAAACCGTAAAAACAAAAACTGTTTAAATGGCAACAGTCACAGAAAAAACGAAAATCACCGTAATATCTAACGTAGAATATCTGGAATTATAAAAACAGTAAATAAGCTGAAAACAGAACTTTAACGCAAAAATACAAACTTTTATACCAAAACAGAAAAATGTCACTACCGTTAAAGAACTATACTGTTTAAATTACAGATGTAGCTGGTATGTACTTTAAAATTTACAGCGAAAATAATCTTAAACAGCTAGGTGTTGTAGCGTTGAACTCTGTACAACGTTAGCGTTAGCCGCAAGCTGACCGCAAGCTGTTAAACTAGCGGTTAGCTTTTCGCAGGTGGCTAACAAAGTCCTGCGCTGATGAAGAGAGCTAACCTTCCCCAAATGGCGCTATAGTGCTAACAGCTAATTGAGTTAAAGTGAGCTAACCAAGCTAACAGAGCTAACTGGCTGCATGAAATGGGCCGGTTGACTTTTTAGCGCCGCGTAAAGTTAAACCGCTTGTTTTTCGTCACAGGCTCATGTTGTTACGTCCAACAATGTTGTGAAAGAAACTCTCTGTGAGACTTTTTTTTCTTTTACGGTAAAATACCAGCAGCTGCCGGTAAAAATAAACATTATATACATTCTTTTTTTCCAGAGTGCCCCACAAGTTAAACGTCATTTTTCATGATTTATGATTACGCAATATCAGAATCCGAGCCAGACCTGGTTCTGGTCCAAAAGGTGTCCTAACTGGAGGGGTCCCGCCCCGTTTGGCATTAGAATACCTAATGTTTGTTCTGTTGCCCGACACACATACACACACACACACACACACACACACTCACACACACTCACACACTCCTGCAGCAGCAGCAGCAGCAGTAGTAGCACAGCCATCCTCCTCTCTCTCCTCCTCGCCCTCTCTCCTCCTCCTCCTCCTCAGTCCTGCTCGTGGTCTCCGTTCTGTCAGCAGCTCCTGCCTCTCCTCCGATCCGTGTCTCCGCATCGTCGTCTGTCACCATGCGTCTCGGCATCTCATCCTTCATCTCGGACATCCTGAGCACCCCCAATAACATCTGCTTCTGCTGGACAGAGGGCAAGGTAGAGTCAGACCTCCTCCTCCTCCTCTTCCTCCCTCCCCAAACACCCTGCTGCTGCTGCTGCTGAGCTCTGGAGCAAGGCAGCAGCAGCAGGGCTGAGGTCCTGCTGAGGACCCCCGTCTCCTACTCTTATTTAGTTACAGGATGTTACAGTGGACTGCTGCACACTTTGGTGTGTGCACCTGTATGTGTGTGTGTGTGTGTGTGTGTGTGTGTGTGTGTGTGTGTGTGTGTGTGTGTGTGTTTCTGTGTGTGTATGTGCATGTGTGCAGGAATTTGCTCAGCTGCTCGCTGCTGATTTGAGCTGCTATAATGAGGTGTGATGATGGTGCGTCTGTAAGAGCTGGTGTTGATCACACCTTCTTGATGTCTGAGCCCCCCCACCGACACTCACAAACACACACATACACACAAACACACACACACACACACACACACACACACACACACACACACACACACCGAGATTACACAGGCACAGACCTACTCAGGTTCATGTGGAGGTCCTTAGCGTGGCCGTGGTCATGAGTTTGGTCTTCATCATTCTCACACTTACTGAAGAACCCGGTTGTGTGCAGACAGACACGCTTGTTCATGTTTGCAGGATGAAGAACCAGAACCTCACTGAGTCACCTCAACACCAGAGGGACTGACTGATCTTCATCCTGGTCAGAGGAGGCATTTCCACTAGCATAGACCGGTCTGGTTATATTAAGCCTTAGCTTAGCAAAAAAGGCTGGATGCAATGAAAAACCGATAGCTAAGCTAACGTAGCATAGCACCATCAAAAGTGTTATAGATCGGCCAGCCATCTTTTTCTTGTAAACCGGGGTGGGGCTAAGGTGGCAGAAGACAAAGAAGGGCATACCAGATATCCCACTCCCCAGCAACACTCTCCAGCTCATCCCGGAGGATCCTGAGATGTTCCTAGACCAGATAAGATATATAGTCCCTCCAGCGAGTACTGGGTCAACCCCGGGGTCTCCTTCAAGTTGGTCCAGCCTTGAAACCTCCAAACGGAGGTTTAATGGAAGCCACCTGATCAGATGATGAACCACCTCAACTGGCTCCTCCCCTTCCTCCCTCAACGCCCCATGTTTGTGTCCTGAAGCTCTGCCCTCACTGGAAGAAGACTATTGGACGTGCCAGCAGCAGTGCTCCTCGCTCCTCTGCTGGAACCTCCAAACAAGCTGTATGTAGGAGACGGGGGGAAGCCCAGCTCCACAAGAAAACCCAGAGCCCCGCCCACCCTGTATGATTGACAGGCACAACGCTTTAAACGATGGACATGACAGACATGATGCCTCTTGCATCCATACATCCTCTAAGTTCGCAGTTCGCACCGATCCGTCCGCAAGACGGCAGAGTCAAGCCTTCGGACTAGAAATACCTGTTTTTAACAGGCAGAAACCTCTAGCAGGTCCAGACTCAGGTCTGGCATCAACCAGGTCCTCAGCAGCAGATCCAGCCATGATCCACGAGACCGTGCAGGGTGAAAAAAAAGCACAAAGACTTGTTAGTGACATGCATCAATGGGAGATGTACGTGGAGTAGTGTATTATGGGAAATCCCCTCGTAATTTAAATCTATAGCAGCATAGCTAGGAGCTAGCTTAGACAAGTCTTATTTATCAGCCTTATCAGCCTTATGAAATATTTTAACGTATAACGGCTCATGTGTCTCCGGTGTAACGGCCACCTGAGCTCCTCTACCTGTGGTTCAGATTGACCTCTGACCTTCCTGCGTGGAGTTCTTGCCTCTGGCTCCTTCCATAGAGCGTAAACACCGTCAGAGTTGTGAATGGTTGTGCCAAGGCGTGGTTATTGACTTCTCCAGGGTGGACCCCGCTTCCCGCACTACGTCAGCTGGGATAGGATCCCCCCCCCCCCCGACTCTGAGCGGGATTAGTGGTTAGAGGAAACGTCTCACAGCTCATTAAAACACACTGAGATCTGTGATGGATCTATTCCATCCCTGTGTGTCGGCTCGTCATAATCCATTTACTGTGTGTGTGTGTGTGTGTGTGTGTGTGTGTGTGTGTGTGTGTGTGTGCGTGTGCGTGTGCGTGTGTGTGTGTGTGTGTGTTAGATGAGTTCATTGACACTGACAGACATTGTATTGGCATGTGAGAGGATCAGGATTAGACAGAGAGACGAGAACATATGAATGTTATAGCAGTGACACTAGTGCTGCTCTGTGTGTGTGTGTGTGTGTGTGTGTGTGTGTGTGTGTGTGTGTGTGTGTGTGTGTGTGTGTGTGTGTGTGATTGATGGATTTGTCCCGGGACAGGAGCAGTATTAGATTCATTGCTGGCTGTTGGTGGGAGGGGGCGGGGTGCAAAGGCAGCAGCAGATTTGTGGTTGATAAATCGATCAAAAGCTACGGCTGCCCCTCACACACACACACACACGCACGCACATACACACACACAGTAACGCACACTCACGCACATGCTAACACACACATGCTAACACACACTCTGGTCCAGAGTCCTGCAGCATCCATCCTCAAGTTGTTACAGTAACGCGATGCAGCGACATTGATTCGGCTGAAGCTGAGGAGTGGTCAAGGTCACCTGACTGTAAACGCCGCCAGCATACAGCAGAGTGTTTACCTGCATACCAACCACACACACACTCTCTCACACACACACAAACACATAAACACACCCACACACAGACAAACACACACACATACAAACACCCCCCCCACACACACAAATACACACAAACTCTCACGCACACACTCACACACGTTCACACACACATACAAACACACCCCACACACACAAACTCTCTCACACACACACACACACACAAACCCACCCACACACAGAGCAACCCACACACATACAAACACCCCCCCACACACACACAAATACAAACAAACTCTCACACACTCACATACGCACACACTCACACACGTTCACACACACATACAAACACACCCCACACACACAAATTCTCTCACACACACACACACACACACTCACACCTACAAAACACACACACACACTGATGTGTGATACCTGCATACCTACCACACACACACATACACACACACACACACACAAACAGACTCATACACACACTCAGAAACACACCCGACCCTCTCACACACACACAAATATACACACACACACTTATAGACTCACACGCCTCTACACACACACACACATATGCATACACACACAAACAGACTCACACACACACTCACGCACACAAACAGACTCACACACACACTCACGCACACAAACATACACACACACTCACTCACACACACAGACACACACACCCACACTGATGTGTTTACCTGAATGGAAGAGACGCTCTCTCCTGAACCCATGACCTTCTCTGTTGCCCCACATACATCATCTACAGCAGCGGTACTCGAGCAGAATTCATGATGGTCCAGATAAAAACGGTCCAGAACATCTTAAAGTCTTACTTGTGTCATGATCTAGGACTTTATACTCTGAAGTAGCCTTCAGGTTCTGTCAGCGTTTGTTTGTAAATAGAAATGTTCTCTGGATGTAACCATGGTCATCCCACGTCAGTGGGGGTGGGCTCCAGCCCCCGCAACCCTGAGCAGGGTATCGGTTAGTGTAACGTACATTTGTCCAAAAATAAAACATAACAAAAGGTTTAATATTAGAAAAATGAAATAAAAGTTAGTAAGTTAGTAGTTTGTTTTATTATATACTACAAAGACCCTCAGTCAGCGCTAAAAGCCCAACAGAACCAGAACAAGGTTCAAAACAGATTCCTCCTTTAATCTGAGTTACTGCCAGCCTCTAACTCCACCCACAACTCCCACAAACTCTCTGAGCATCTCTCAGGTACTCTGTAGCCGCTCATGTCCTGCTCCTTCCACTTCAGCGTCTCTGTTCAGTCCACTGTGCCCCCAGCTCCACCCTCAAAAGAACATCAAAGGAATCACTCAGTTTTTATGTTATCCAGCTCACAAACAAACAAACAAACAACAAACAAACAAACAAACAGAAGGTAAATCAGAACATCCTTGTTGATGTTTCTCCTGGCTGAAACGTTCAGCTCCTGTTGTCTTTGAACTCCTCCACGACTCCAGAACCAGTAAAAGGTTCTTCTTCATGGAGGCCGGCAGCATTAAGAGAACTCTGTCTGAACTCTGAGGTCGTATTCGGTTCTTTGTTCATTCCCACCAGCTAGAACAGAATCTGGGTTCAGACCCAGTGACAGTAACCCGCAGGAGATGGAAGACATCTGCTGGATGTCTTCCATCTCCTGTGTGTGTGTGTGTGTGTGTGTGTGTGTGTGTGTGTGTGTGTGTGTGTGTGTGTGTGTGTGTGTGTGTGTGTGTGTGTGTGTGTGTGTGTGTGTGTGTGTGTCTCTGTGACTCTGTGTGTGTGTGTCAGCGTGAAAGTGTTTGTGTTTGTGGTTATGTTTGTGTGTGTATCTGTGTGTGTATCTGTGTGTGTGTGACTGCACGTGTGGGTGTGTATGTGAGAGTGTGTGTGTGCGTGTGTGACTGCGTGTGTGTGTGTGTCTGTGCGTGTGTGCGTGACTGTGTGTGTGTGTGTGTGTGTGTGTGTGTGTGTGTCTGTGCGTGTGTGTATGTGTGTGTGTGTGCGTGTGTGCGTGTCTGTGACTGTATGCATGTGTGACTGTGTGACTGTTTGTGTGTGTGTGCTCTGTGTCTGTTTGTGTGAGAAACTGTGTGTGTGTGTGTCTGTGACTGTATGCATGTGTGACTGTTTGTGTGTGTGTGACTGTGTGTGGGGGTGCGTTTGTGGTTGTGTGTGTGTGACTGCGTGTGTGTGTGTGTGTCTGTGCGTGTGTGCGTGTCTGTGCATGTGTGACTGTTTGTGTGTGTGTTCTCTGTGTCTGTTTGTGTGAGAAACTGTGTGTGTGTACATATTTTATAGTGTAATCAGTGCTGTCCCGTCAGGGCTGTGGGCGGGACTTCTCCTAATCGATTGAGCCATCAGTCTGGAAGTATTGATGACACCCTAAGGTGACCCACAGGCTTCGGTACTCGCCATGTCTCTAATATATAATGAAACATATTTCCCGTCATAAATGATTTAATAATATTTAAATTCATCAGTAAACGATTAATGATCAGATAAACGGAAAAACCACTTCTGTCAATCACGCTGACAGAAATACAAACGGAATGGAATCTTAAATACGACATTATATTTACTTATTTATTCCTTACCAATATTATCAATAATACACTTCCTAATATATAATTACACATATACGTTACAAAGTTTGTTAAATACTGTATTTATTTTTGTGTAATATATTCTTATGAATTTGGCAACATTTTTGTTGAATAAACATACAAAAACTGTATAAAAGCAGTCAGCAGTTAAATATCTGGTGTTTGGACCATGTAGAACCGTTGATATTTACGGCGAGGAGAAGGTGAAGGCGAGGCGAGCAGACGAGGGCGCGTTCCCTCACTGAGGAAGATCATATCCTCCAGATGAAGGAGGGGCTTGATGACTAGTGGTTGACCCCAGAGGTCTTCTGAGAGGAAGGGATGGAAGGATGCTATATGTGGAGGAGGAGCTTAACACCGGAGCCTCGTCTGCTCTGATTGGCTGTATGGACTGAAGGATGGTGATGAAGGTCAGTTGGTTGTAAAACATATTCATCATCCCCGGAGGAAGAACCTCCAGACATTTCCTGCTACCATCAGTTCTCCTCCTGAGGAGCAGATTCCTCCGCCTCCATCCAGCTCCACAAGCCGCTACCAGAACCAGAACTGAGCCCATAAAACCTTGGAACTGTTTCTGAGTGTTGACACTTCAGATGTGTTACAGTAAATATATTCCTGACAGACACAAATTATAAGAATCAAAGGTTCCCATGATGCACCATAGGAAATGAATGTGGGTCATTTTCGACCCACAGAGTGTGGTACCGGCACGAAAACTACAATTCCTTAACAAGTGTAAGGAGTAAATAAAAACTTTAAATGGAATGACGTCAAAACTTCAAAAGTTTCAAACTTTGTACTTCAATAGACCATAGTGTGAGGAAGAACTGGATTGATTTTGGCAGGGATCAGTTGGATAATTCTGAAACTACGGGGAGCTTTACTCTGCAAAAGTTTTTAGGCCAAAAGTTGTGACAATTTCGTGCTGATGACTCGACTTGAGGAGATGTATCTTTTCTAAAATCACATTTTACTCTAAAAGTTCATATTTAACTCACCAGGGGGAGTTTTTATCCTTTCAACGAAAAACACTCGTTTTCCAGAAAAGTGTTTTATGGATCATTTCCCATCTTCATACCCTCCGTGGACTTAAAGGTGAGGAAGAACTGGATTGAATTTTGGATCAGGATAAGGGACGTTGGGAGTTCAGCCGCTACACGGCACTAGGGTCAAAGGTTGCCCTTCACCTCTGCGTCCTGTGGGGAACCGCTCCAGCAGAGGG
The DNA here is from genome assembly GCA_037951165.1 of Lophius americanus. Taxonomy (NCBI): domain Eukaryota; kingdom Metazoa; phylum Chordata; class Actinopteri; order Lophiiformes; family Lophiidae; genus Lophius; species Lophius americanus. The sequence continues at coordinate 16,978 of JBBDHG010000410.1, forward strand.
AACAGAATGTGTGAGGGGTCCTGTAAAACACCTACAGGTGTGACATGTGTATTACTGGGGAGTTGAGGGTGGGGCTCTGACAGGAAGTAAGGCGTCATAGAGTGACCTCTGACCTCACTGCTGTGTAAGAGAGAGGAGTGAGAATGTGTCGACTCGGCGCTACGTCCCTGCATGTCCCAACATGCAGTCCCAACACCACATCAATATTCCGTTTATTTCACACCTACAGCTCTCACACACACACACGTACACATGCACTAACACAAACACACGCGCACACACACACACACACACACACACACTCACACACACACCTTCTGCAGCCAGAGCTCTGGCCTGAATCCTGCAGACTCATCTGGTTTCTCAGAACCTCACCTGTTCAGAATCAAACTGTGTACATGTATATCTCCTCTCTCTCTCTCTCTCTCTCTCTCTCTCTCGCTCACCTCCTGGTGTTTCCCTTCACTCTAAGCTCCTCCTCCTCTCAGCTTCTCGCCCTGCTCTCAAAGTCACACATGTGGACTCGTCTCCTGCAGCAGGGTTAATTAGCAGAGGCCAGATGGATGACGTTTGTGTGTGTGTATGTCTTCGTGAGACACCTCCCACTGCATGCGCTAACACACACACTCACACACTCACACACACACACAGGCTTATGTAACCCGGCCCGGTTACAGATGTTATACAGTCTTATCTATTTTCAGCGATCTGCTGTCAGTCAGATTGACTTCACTCCTCTCACTTTACTTCCTGTCACCTCCTCCTCTTTCTGCTGCCTCGGTTACACCGAGGCCCGATTCTGGCAGCAGTCACCATTTTTCACAGCGCTACACAAACCATGCATGCAGGCAGAGTCATGTTCCACCGTCCGTGATGCTCAGAGGCACCGCAGCAGTCCCTGAGTCCTCCCTCCAGCTTCCTCAGCAGGTTACCAGCATCCCATAATCTCTCGCTCTCTCACACACACACGCACACACACACACACACACACACACACACTGACCTTGACAGTCAGCGGCAGCAGAGCCTGCAGGTTCAGGATAAGAACGGGTCAGATCCCAGGCTGATGTATTCCAACGTCAGCTCTTTATAATCTAGTCCCAGGTCTGTGTCACATGACCTGATCAGGGTTTACCACGTTCAGTCACATGACCTGATCAGGGTTTAGCACGGTCAGTCACATGACCTGATCAGGATTTACCACGTTCAGTCACATGACCTGATCAGGGTTTACCATTTTCAGTCACATGACCTGATCACGGTTTACCACGTTCAGTCACATGACCTGATCAGGGTTTACCACGTTCAGTCACATGACCTGATCAGGGTTTACAACGTTCAGTCACATGACCTGATCAGGGTTTACCACGTTCAGTCACATGACCTGATCACGGTTTACCACGTTCAGTCACATGACCTGATCAGGGTTTACCACGTTCAGTCACATGACCTGATCACGGTTTACCACGTTCAGTCACATGACCTGATCAGGGTTTACCACGTTCAGTCACATGACCTGATCAGGGTTTACCACGTTCAGTCACATGACCTGATCAGGGTTTACAACGTTCAGTCACATGACCTGATCAGGGTTTACCACGTTCAGTCACATGACCTGATCAGGGTTTACCACGTTCAGTCACATGACCTGATCAGGGTTTACCACGTTCAGTCACATGACCTGATCAGGGTTTACCACGTTCAGTCACATGACCTGATCACGGTTTACCACGTTCAGTCACATGACCTGATCAGGGTTTACCACGTTCAGTCACATGACCTGATCAGGGTTTACCACGTTCAGTCACATGACCTGATCAGGGTTTACCACGTTCAGTCACATGACCTGATCAGGGTTTACCACGTTCAGTCACATGACCTGATCAGGGTTTACCACGTTCAGTCACATGACCTGATCAGGGTTTACCACGTTCAGTCACATGACCTGATCAGGGTTTACCACGTTCAGTCACATGACCTGATCAGGGTTTACCACGTTCAGTCACATGACCTGATCAGGGTTTACCACGTTCAGTCACATGACCTGATCAGGATTTACCACGTTCAGTCACATGACCTGATCGAGGTTAACCACGTTCAGTCACATGACCTGATCAGGGTTTAGCACGGTCAGTCACATGACCTGATCGAGGTTAACCGCGGTCAGTACAGTAGCTGCAGATCCACACCATGAAGATCTGGGAAAGGGGAGTGGAAATAAGTTTAAGAGAAGACGTGACAATCTGTGAGCAGCAGTTTGGTTTCAATTCCAGAAAGAGCCAGTGGGCGTGTCTCTGAGGGTGTCCTATCTGAGGGTGGTGTCTTTCCAAGGGTGGTGTCCTCTCTGAGGGTGGTGTCTCTCCAAGGGTGGTGTCCTCTCTGAGGGTGGTGTCTCTCCAAGGGTGGTGTCCTCTCTGAGGGGGTAGTCTCTTTGAGGGTGTTGTCATGGCGTTTCTGCAGTCACAGCCCATATGTCAGGATGTGATGAAGGCAGTGGGGTCAGAGGTCAGCAGGAAGAGATCTGCTGACTGCAGGACTGCAGAGGATCAACTGCACCAAAGTCCTCAGACCTCCTCCTTCCTGTCAGGCCCTCACAGAGTCAGAGGTCAGAGGTCACAACATGGTCGAGGTGAAAAAGGTGGCTCTGATCGTATCATGTAAACATTTACTAATGAACAAACAACAACAACAACAACAACAGCATGTGTCTGAGGACACAGAGAGTCTCTGGGGAAAACAAATAAACCGAAATGTGTGCGACGTCTATGAAGATTTTTTTTGGTGTGTCTGTTTGTTTATGCGTGTGCGTGAGTGTGTGTTTGTGTGTGTGCGTGAGTGTGTGTTTGTGTGTGTGCGTGAGTGTGTGTGTGTTTGTGTGTGTGTGTTTGCTGTGAAGTGGAAACAGTGAGAGAGGAGAGATGACACTGACCCTGTATGACCTTTGACCTGAGTAGGATGAGTTGATTTTAGAGTGTGACTCTGATTATTATTATTATAATTTTTATTATTGTTAGTATTATTATATTTGTTGTTGTTTTCATAATGACATACTTTGGGGTGATTTAAGTTACTGTCATGACATAAACCTCAGGGAAACTGATTGTTTGAAAACAAACAGGTTGGTAGTTTGATTCCCTCCAAATGTTTACGGGTCATTGAGCAAAGCACCTCGCTGACGTTCCTCCTAACGTTCCTCCTGACGTTCCTCCTAACGTTCCTCCTGACGTTCCTCCTGACATTCCTCCTGAAGTTCCTCTTGATGTTCCTCCTGACGTTCCTCCTGACGTTCCTCCTGATGTTCCTCTTGATGTTCCTCCTGACGTTCCTCCTGACGTTCCTCCTGATGTTCCTCCTGATGTTCCTCCTGACATTCATCCTGACGTTCCTCCTGACGTTCCTCCTGACGTTCCTCCTGACGTTCCTCCTGACGGTCCTCCTGATGTTCCTCCTGACGTTCCTCCTGATGTTCCTCCTGACGTTCCTCCTGACATTCCTTCCTTTTTCAGATCACATGACTCCGTCTTTTATTTCTGGACTACTCTCTAATCCTAACTCCCTCTGCTCAGACCTACTCTCTTCTTCTTCATCTTTTCACTTCCTGTGTTTGCCTTCCCAGCATGCATGATGGTTGAGGAATAGAGATGGGATGTCGTACCTGTCAGCCGTAACATCATAACAGCTGACAGGTGAACTATTGTGATATATCATCTGGTTACCATGGACACCTGTCAGTGGGTGGGATATATCATCTGGTTACCATGGTCACCTGTCAGTGGGTGGGATATATTACCTGGTTACCATGGTTACCGGTCAGTGGGTGGGATATATCATCTGGTTACCATGGTCACCTGTCAGTGGGTGGGATATATCATCTGGTTACCATGGTCACCTGTCAGTGGGTGGGATATATTACCTGGTTACCATGGTTACCGGTCAGTGGGTGGGATATATCATCTGGTTACCATGGTTACCTGTCTGCGATTGGGATGTATCTGGTTGTGATGACTAGAGGGCCGGATCATTAAATCCAGAACAGCAGGTCCTGTTGGGCGTACCTGGTCTGTATGGGTTAGAACCTACCCAAGCGGTCTAAGGAAGGACCACCAGAGTTGTTGTTGTTGTGGGGAGTCCATGTTGAAGACCTACTGTCACACAAACTGGTGAAAAGGTTTGTGCTGGTTCTGATCAAAATGAGTCTTTCTTTCAGTCTTTGTCAGCAAAAAGGTCCCTGTAGAATATTCTGTAGGTTTGTTATGTTTAACGTTTGTACTTGAATGCACCATGAGGTGACACAGGAAGTTCAAGGAAGAACAGGTTGATATCAGAACCCAGACATTCAGTAATAAAAGTTCATGTTTTGCCGTGATGGGCACCATCCAGGTCTAGCACCAGAACCGGGCATGGTGCAGAATCAGCATTAACCTCCGTTGAGATGACATCACTGATTTTCCCACTTTTTTTAATACTATCATTTTTTGATATTAGGGTTCTTTGTGAATGTATCAACTATTTTATGTCACAAAGCTGAAGTACCAGAGAGGTCATAGGTCATGTGATTCTGCCTCCTTCAGACCGAGCTCTCCATGTAGTCCAGAGCTGTTTCTATTTCATCATTTCCCCGATTCCTGGTTCTGTAATCATCTGAATGCTGCACTCTAAAATAAATATCTATATATAATATAATATGATATAATATATTATAATTCTGTTTCTTTAACTGAATCAATTATACAAACTCTTCCCCTGATCTTGAGCCGCGTAAAAAAGTTTTAATATAAAGAAAAAAACTAAATCCATGTTTGATTTCTTTAAGTGTAGACGTGGCTGCTGTGTGTGTGTGTTTGTATGAGTGTGTGTATGTGTTTTTTTGTGAGAGTATGCGTGTGTGTGTGTATGTGTGTGAGAGAGAATGTGTGTGTGTTTGCGTGACAGAATGTGTGTGTGTGTGTGTGTGTTTGTGTGAGTGTGTGTGTGTGTGTGTATGTGTGTGTGTGCGTGAGAGAATGTGTGTGCGTGCGTGTGTGTGTTTGTGTGAGTGTGTGTGTGTGTGTGTGTGTGTGTGTGAGAGAGTATGTGTGTGTGTGTGTGTGTGTGTGTGTGTGTGTGTGTGAGTATGCGTGTGTGTGTGTATGTGTGTGAGAGAGAATGTGTGTGTGTTTGTGTGGCGTGAGAGAATGTGTGTGTTTGTGTGTGTGTGTTTGTGTGAGTGTGTGTGTTTGTGTGTGTGTGTGTGAGAGTATGCGTGTGCATGAGAGAATGTGTGTGTTTGTGTGTGTGTGTGTGTTTGTGTGAGTGTGTGTGTTTGTGTGGCGTGAGAGAATGTGTGTGTTTGTGTGTGTGTGTTTGTGTGAGTGTGTGTGTTTGTGTGTGTGTGTGTGTGTGAGAGTATGCGTGTGCATGAGAGAATGTGTGTGTTTGTGTGTGTGTGTTTGTGTGAGTATGTGTGTGTGTGTGAGCAGCGTCAGGCTGACCTGGTGTTTCCTTGTAGGGAGAGGTTCAGCTCAGAGGTGTTTGTGCTGAGGAACTCCCAACAGCCTCACACTCAATGTGTGTGTGTCGATTCCTGTCATCATCAGGTACTCCACCAACACACACAAACACCTGACATCCTTCTGACACGCACACCTGATCTCCTGTTCACCAGCAACACCTGAGCTCCTGCTCACCACACACACCTGACCTCCTGCTCACCACACACACCTGACCTCCTGTTCAACACACACCTGACCTCCTGCTCACCACTTACTCTTTGCCCCCCTTTCTCCACACACACCCAACTTCCTGCTCACCACACACACCTGAACTCCTGCTCACTACACAGACCTGAACCCTTGTTCAACACACACCTGACCTCCTGTTCTCCACACACACACCTGATCTCCTGTTCACCATACACACCTGACCTCCTGTTCCCCACACACACCTGACCTCCTGCTCACCACACACACCTGACCTCCTGCTCACCACACACACCTGACCTCCTGCTCACCACACACACCTGACCTACTGCTCACCACACACACACCTGATCTCCTGCTCACCACACACACACACCTGACTTCCTGTTCACCACACACACCTGACCCCTTGTTCAACACACACCTGACCTCCTGTTCTCCACACACACACCTGACCTCCTGTTCACCATACACACCTGACCTCCTGTTCCCCACACACACCTGACCTCCTGTTCACCATACACACCTGACCTCCTGTTCCCCACACACACCTGACCTCCTGTTCCCCACACACACCTGACCTCCTGCTCACCACACACACCTGACCTCCTGCTCACCACACACACCTGACCTCCTGCTCACCACACACACCTGACCTCCTGCTCACCACACACACCTGACCTCCTGCTCACCACACACACCTGACCTCCTGCTCACCACACACACCTGACCTCCTGCTCACCACACAAACCTGACCTCCTGCTCACCACACACACCTGACCTCCTGCTCACCACACACACCTGACCTCCTGCTCACCACACACACCTGACCTCCTGCTCACCACACACACCTGACCTCCTGCTCACCACACACACCTGACCTCCCGCTCACCACACACACCTGACCTCTTATTCCCCACACACACCTGACCTCCTGTTCCCCACACACACCTGATCTCCTGCTCACCACACACACCTGACCTCCCGCTCACCACACACACCTCACCTCCTGCTCACCACACACACCTGACCTCCTGTTCACCACACACACACCTAACCTCCTGCTCACCACACACACCTGACCTCCTGCTCACCACACAAACCTGACCTCCTGCTCACCACACACACCTGACCTCCTGTTCACCACACACACACCTAACCTCCTGCTCACCACACACACCTGACCTCCTGTTCACCACACACACACCTGACCTCCTGCTCACCACACACACCTGACCTCCTGCTCACCACACAAACCTGACCTCCTGCTCACCACACACACCTGACCTCCTGTTCACCACACACACACCTAACCTCCTGCTCACCACACACACCTAACCTCCTGTTCTCCACACACACCTGACCTCCCGCTCACCACACACACCTCACCTCCTGCTCACCACACACACCTGACCTCCTGTTCACCATACACACCTGACCTCCTGCTCACCACACACACCTGACCTCCTGCTCACCACACACACCTGACCTCCTGCTCACCACACACACCTGACCTCCTGTTCCCCACACACACCTGACCTCCTGTTCCCCACACACACCTGATCTCCTGCTCACCACACACACCTGACCTCCTGCTCACCACACACACCTGACCTCCTGCTCACCACACACACCTGACCTCCTGCTCACCACACACACCTGACCTCCTGCTCACCACACACACCTGACCTCCTGCTCACCACACACACCTGACCTCCTGCTCACCACACACACCTGACCTCCTGCTCACCACACACACCTGACCTCCTGTGATCTCTTTGTTTATCTGTTTATTCTCGTTCTTTGTCTTCATTCATGTTGTGATCTTAAACTCTATTATTGTGATTGTCTTCGGTTTCTGTTTCTCTGTTTTCACCTGTCTGGTTTTTCCAGCTTCTCATTTAAAGGGCTGAAATGGATGAAGGTTTTTTTTTTACGTTGGTCCCTTTTGGTCGTTGTCTCACAGCAGGAACGTCGTGGGTTTGAATCCCAGGGGGAAGTGTGTCTCTAAGTAGGAACTATAAACCCTGACGTGGTTCAGTCCCATAAATGTTCATTAAAGCAAATGAAAGCTGACCTTTAGATCATTCGACCAATCAGAGGAGTTTAATGGGTTATTACCTCCTCAGACATTCGGCTGTGTTTCCCTCAGCAGCCTCTAGATGTCACCACTGCTCTTCTACTGAGCTCCATCCTGGTCCTGCTGGGACAGGTTTTTCAGGAAAGGCTGGTACTGGTCAGTCAAAACTTTATAACCACTGAGAAACTACAGTACGTCTTTCCTATGGTAACCTGTCAGCGGGTGGGATATATCACCTGGTCACTATGGTTACCTGTCAGCGGGTGGGATATATCACCTGGTCACTATGGTTACCTTTCAGCGGGGGGGATATATCAACTGGTTACTATGGTTACCTGTCAGTGGGTGGGATATATCACCTGGTCACTATGGTTACCTGTCAGCGGGTGGGATATATCACCTGGTCACTATGGTTACCTTTCAGCGGGGGGGATATATCAACTGGTTACTATGGTTACATGTCAGCGGGTTGGATATATCACCTGGTCACTATGGTTACCTCTCAGTGGGTGGGATATATCAACTGGTTACTATGGTTACCTGTCAGTGGGTGGGATATATCACCTGGTCACTATAGTTACCTGTCAGTGGGTGGGATATATCAACTGGTTACTATGGTTACCTGTTAGTGGGTGGGCTATATTAGCTTGTGACCATAGTTACCTGTCAGTGGGTGGGATATATTAAGTGGTTACTATGGTTACCTGTCATTGGGTGGGATATATTACCTGATTACTATGGTTACCTGTCAGTGGGTGGGATATATTAACTGGTTACTATGGTTACCTGTCATTGGGTGGGATATATTACCTGATTACTATGGTTACCTTTCAGTGGGTGGGATATATCAACTGGTTACTATGGTTACCTGTCAGTGGGTGGGATATATTAAGTGGTTACTATGGTTACCTGTCATTGGGTGTGATATTTTACCTGGTCACTATGGTTACCTGTCAGCGGGTGGGATATATCACCTGGTCAATATGGTTACCTGTCAGTGGGTGGGATATATTAAGTGGTTACTATAGTTACCTGTCAGTGGGTGGGAGCTATAAGGCTTCAGGTGATAATTTTGTCCTGAATACACTCAGGACAACAATCAGATACTTAACTTCAGTAAAAGTACTAAAACTGCCTTCTGGCTGTAGAAAAAAAGGGAGAAAGAGTAAGAGTATTATCAGAATAAGGTATTGAAGTATTTGTTTTGGACTTATTGCCCAGTGTTTTACTGCATGGTTGAATGAATGAGGGATAAATGAGTGTGTGTGTGTGTCTGTGTGGGTGTGTGTATGTGTGTGTGTGTCTGTGTGTGTGCGTGTATGTGTATGTGTGTGTGTGTCCGTGTGTGTGTGTGCATGCGTGTGTGTGTGTGCGTGTTGGAGAGAGATCAGAGGATAGAGGGATGACCTTACTGATGCTGACTGACATTATTCTGGTGTGTGACAGGATCAAGTCCCACTTGAGGTCACTGAACTTCTTGACGAGTTGCTGACATGTGGATTCACGGATGTTTCCTTCTTTCTGACCATCTCCTCCCTCCGCCCGCTCCTCTGTTCCTCTCAGGATTAATAAATATCCAACAGCATGACCTCCGCATTTCTCTGAGCACACCAAGAAAAGAATTAAGTTAAAAAGACTAAACATGGTGGAAGGAAACCGAATCGGCAATAATGAGAGTAGAGGCAGCAGGGATGTTTGTTTTTGTGTTACTACAGCCAAACGGAATCTAGAGAAGAAATGTAATCTGGAGAAGAATGTAATCTGGAGAAGAAATGTAATCTGGAGAAGAATGTAATCTGAAGAGGAATGTAATCTGGAGAAGAATGTAATCTGGAGAAGAATGTAATCTGGAGAAGAATGTAATCTGAAGAGGAATGTAATCTGGAGAAGAAATGTAATCTGGAGAAGAATGTAATCTGGAGAAGAATGTAATCTGAAGAGGAATGTAATCTGGAGAAGAAATGTAATCTGGAGAAGAATGTAATCTGGAGAAGAATGTAATCTGGAGAAGAATGTAATCTGAAGAGGAATGTAATCTGGAGAAGAAATGTAATCTGGAGAAGAATGTAATCTGGAGAAGAATGTAATCTGAAGAGGAATGTAATCTGGAGAAGAAATGTAATCTGGAGAAGAATGTAATCTGAAGAAGAATGTAATCTGAAGAGGAATGTAATCTGAAGAGGAATGTAATCTGGAGAAGAAATGTAATCTGGAGAAGAATGTAATCTGGAGAAGAATGTAATCTGAAGAGGAATGTAATCTGAAGAGGAATGTAATCTGAAGAGGAATGTAATCTGGAGAAGAATGTAATCTGGAGAAGAATGTAATCTGAAGAGGAATGTAATCTGGAGAAGAAATGTAATCTGGAGAAGAATGTAATCTGGAGAAGAATTTAATCTGAATAGGAATGTAATCTGGAGAAGAAATGTAATCTGAAGAGGAATGTAATCTGGAGAAGAATGTAATCTGGAGAAGAATGTAATCTGGAGAAGAAATGTAATCTGAAGAGGAATGTAATCTGGAGAAGAAATGTAATCTGAAGAGGAATGTAATCTGGAGAAGAATGTAATCCGGACAAGAATGTAATCTGAAGAGGAATGTAATCTGGAGAAGAATGTAATCCGGACAAGAATGTAATCTGGAGAAGAATGTAATCTGAAGAGGAATGTAATCTGGAGAAGAATGTAATCTGGAGAAGAATGTAATCCGGACAAGAATGTAATCTGAAGACTAATGTAATCCGGACAAGAATGTAATCTGGAGAAGAATGTAATCTGAAGAGGAATGTAATCTGGAGAAGAATGTAATCTGGAGAAGAATGTAATCCGGACAAGAATGTAATCTGAAGACTAATGTAATCTGGAGAAGAATGTAATCTGTAGCAGGGACTACAGCCGTCACTTCGAATGTGTATTTAAGTACTTGGATACCACGGAAGTGTAATGGAGTAGACTTCAGAGGTAATCGGTTACTCTCGGGAGGAACGGTGGACATTCGGTGTAGAGATTCTGCTGTGTGAACGCTTTGTGCCGTCTTTAGTCCGGTTTGAACGACTGAGGGAACCCGGAAGTGTCCCTCTCTGGTTGCCGTAGCAGCGCTCGGTAGACTCTCGGTGTGACCGGCCGGAGGAGGCTGTCCACCGGAGGAGCTCAGGGCGGAGCCTCGCTGCTTCACCAGGACAGAACGGCTCTGGGTTACCGAGACCGCGAAGTGTCAGACCGACCGAGGAACGAGCAGTAGGATGCCGGTTAAAGGAGGAAGAACGACGGCACAACCGAGCAGGACCGGAGTGAGTACTGGACTGTTTAAAAGCTGTGACGGCACGGAGAGGAAGTTCGACGCGGAAACGTTCCGACGTAACTCGGGTTCACCTGTAGTTAGTCTGAACCCGAGTTCACCTGTAGTTAGTCTGAACCCAAGTCCACCTGCAGTTAGTCTGATCCCCAGTTCACCTGTAGTTAGTCTGATCTCGAGTTCACCTGTAGTTAGTCTGATCCCGAGTTCACCTGTAGTTAGTCTGATCCCGTTTCCACTGCTAGTTAGTCTGATCCCCTGTCAACCTGTTGTTAGTCTGATCCCGGGTCCACCTGTCGTTAGTCTGATCCCCTGTCAACCTGACGTTAGTCTGATCCCCTGTCAACCTGTCGTTAGTCTGATCCCGGGTCCACCTGTCGTTAGTCTGATCCCCTGTCAACCTGACGTTAGTCTGATCCCCTGTCAACCTGTCGTTAGTCTGATCCCCTGTCAACCTGACGTTAGTCTGATCCCCTGTCAACCTGTCGTTAGTCTGATCCCGGGTCCACCTGTCGTTAGTCTGATCCCCTGTCAACCTGACGTTAGTCTGATCCCCTGTCAACCTGTCGTTAGTCTGATCCCGAGTCAACCTGACGTTAGTCTGATCCCGAGTCCTACTGTCTTTAGTCGGACCCTCAGTCCACCTTCACGTTGTCTGATTTTGAGTCCACCTGCCGTTTGTCTGACCCTGAATTAGTCATACCCCGAGTTCGACTGTTCTTAGTCTGATCCCCTGTCCACCTGTAGTTAGTCTCACAGTGATTCCACCTGTCGTTAGTCTGATCCCCTGTCCACCTGTCGTTAGTCTGATCCCCTGTCCACCTGTAGTTAGTCTCACAGTGATTCCACCTGTAGTTAGTCTGATCCCCTGTCCACCTGTAGTTAGTCTCACAGTGATTCCACCTGTAGTTAGTCTGATCCTGAGTCTGAGGTTTGGGGACCTGAGGGTCAGGTCTGATCAAGAACTGCTATCATGTATCAGAACCCTCTCTGTGCCAGTTTTTTAAATCTGTTGTGGTTCCTAGTCCCTGATCAGTCTTAAGGACTGAATCCAGAACTACAGTTTCCTGTATGAGGTAGCAGGAGTCCTCTGCTTCATCATGGGTTCTCCTCACCACCCAAGATGCAGTGGGGTCATCCCTCCCAGCATGCAGTGGGGTCTGTACATACATTATCAGTGGGATCCATCTCTGTTTGCTAACAATGGCAGAGGAGCCGCAGTGACGCGTTAACCGCGATGCAGCTGCAGCATGAGAACAAGGAGATGGTTTAGTCCCTGTCCCAGCCTCTCTGAAGACTTCTACTCCGGTCAGAACCCATAACCTCTGAATGAGTCCAGTCAGAGCTGAACGAGTCCGTTTGATCCCATAGCCGTGATCACATGACCCTTGAATCACAGCGCATCCAGACTGACGGAGAATCCTTTAGATGTTTGGGTCCATCCCAGCCTCCACTGCTCTGGTTCTAGATCACAGATGGACCGTTTATTCCCAGATAGAGCTGTTAAATCCTGAAACTGAGAAGTAGAACCGGGTAACCGGCTAAAATAAGATTTATTTTTTTTCTATTGAAATTGAGATCCTGATCCTCCCCATGATTATTTTTCATTTATTTGGTTTAATCAACAACTTAAGTGGATGAAGATGATTCACTTCACATCAAACTGCTCTTTGTTATACGTATACACGCAGTCTTTTTTAAGATTCCTCGCCCAGACCCACTAAGATGTGATGAAGATTCCTCTGCTTTGAACTTCGACCTTGCCTTTGCTCCTGAAACATAGCTGGAAGTTAGTGACTGGCTCTGTGCTCGCGCTAGCTTTAGCCACCCTGTCACTTTGCATGCTAATGTTGATTGCCCTGTTAACGTTAGCCACTCTACCAGCTGTAAGTTGCTTTGCTAAGGTTAGCCACTCTTCTGGCTTTAGCTGCCCTCCTAAGATTAGCCTCTCTGCCAGCTTTAGCATCCCTACTAGCTTAAACCGCTCTGCTAACGTTAATCACTTTGCTAATGTTAATCAACCTGCTAAAATTAGCTACTCTCTTAATGTTAGCCAGTCTGCTAGCCCTTTCCAACCTGCTTTAGTCTTTAGCTCCTCTGCTGTTAGCGTGTTGGACCGTAGTGTTTGGGCTGGTTCTGATGATCCTTGCTGTTATTTTCTTCGCGGTGTTCGGACTTGACAGGTGGTACCGATTGTGGGTCTGTTGGTTTCTTCATTCATAGTGGAACGGTTCCACAATGGAGATCACATGAGAGACAGACCAGAACAGTAGTGCTGTCAGTACATGTGATCGGTATTGAATGGACCACACAGAGTCTGATCAGCCTCCTGGTGCTGATCCGTGGATGACGCTGGTGAACCTGGTGATGCCCTCTTGCTTCAGGTGTAACATTAAAACAAAACTGAGATTGTTGTAGATTTTAGGAGGTCTAAGTTCCAGCGTCATCTGGTGTTGGCCTCTTTAAGCCTTGCCCCTCAACCAACGCTCACCTAGTGAGGTCCAAACACACAGGAACCTGAACTTTCTGCAGTTCACCTACAGGAACTGGTCCCCTATTTGGAGCTCTTACAGGAACACAATCCCTTTGCGGTCCGAGATCTGGCTGAGGAGGGTCTTGTGTGAATCCTTCCCATAAAGTTGGAGGAAATTCCAGATCTCCCTGGACCAGTGGGAATGGTGTCACATGACCCGAGACAGCTGCAGGGAGGGGCCCACAGATAAAATTCCTGCATCTCCCTGGGTAAGTCTTTAGCCTGTACTGGTTCTGCCCGCTGGCATTGAAATAGGTTTACAGACCAGGGGCGTGGTTCCCCACTGAATCCCGAGCCGGTCTTTGACTGGTCTCTGGTTTTGGTCACTGAGTCTTGACTGATCTTTGACTGGGCCCTGAATGGTCTTTAACCGGTCTTTTACTGGACGCTGACTGGTCTCTGTTCACTGATCTCTGAATGATCTCTAGTCTCTGACTGGACTCCGAGTGGGCGCTATCTGGTTTCTGGTCACGCAATGGACCCTGACCGGTGTCTGGTCACCGAATGGACCCTGACCGGTGTCTGGTCACCGAATGGACCCTGACTAGTCATGGGCCCCAAAAGAATTAGAAGTTTAAAGTTTTATCCTTGTAATCTCCTCAGGAGAATTTGTTGGTGTCTGACATCCAGCTTTTTCAGAACCAGCGTCGGGGTGTCATGTGTTCCCTTCTATTTATATTTTAGAATTAGAGACACATTGGAAACCAAATCACCAGATCTTCGACAGGAGGTCCGAAAAGCTCCAGCTGCTCCTGTTGGAGGGAGTGATAGTAAACAGCTGCTCTGGCCCGACACACTCCAACCTATCCGTGGGTCCGGTGTGGGTGGTCTGCAAGGACATGGAGTGGACTTGGACGCCACACAAAGCGACCTGGTCACAGGCGGTAACATTGGTGCCATAGATGCTGTGATGAGTCGGCATAATCCACCAGTACGACTCTTTGATGAGTCAGCACAATTCATCAGCGCCGTGATGAGTCCGCACAATAACTGGTTAACTGAAGTCTGACTGTAGGAGCAGGGATCTGGTTAACTGAAGTCTGACTGTAGGAGCCCGGATCTGGCTAACTCAAGTCTGACTGTAGGAGCCCGGATCTGGCTAACTCAAGTCTGACTGTAGGAGCCGGGATCTGGTTAACTCAAGTCTGACTGTAGGAGCTGAGATCAGGAAAACTTGATAGTTACTCTACTTTCCCTTGACCACCATCAGACCTAGATTTTGAGGGGATATATCCTGCATCCGGATTCTGCTTGAACGTCTCCTGTGTATGTGTGTGTGTTTGTAATGTGTGTGTGTTTGTAATGTGTTTGTGATTGTGTGTGTTTGTGATTGTGTGTGTGTATGTGTGTGTGTGTTTTTGTGATTGCGTGTGTGTTTGTGTGTGTGTGTTTGTAATGTGATTGTGTGTGTTTGTGATTGTGTGGGTGTGTGTTGTGTTTGTGTGTTCCAGCACTGATTGGTGTTTCCTGTCGTGAACTTGGAGGTCTTTATCTGTGGAATGGCAGGAAGAGGGAGCGATAGTTTACAGGCTGCTTCCTGTTTCAACCTACTGCCCCCCCCCCACACACACACACACACACACACACACACACAGACAGAGAAGCTACGTCTGCTTTCATCTTGCATTCAGAACTTCATACATGATCTTCTTGATTAAGACTGGATCTTTATCCCCACTACAGTCGAGTGTCCTGTGTGTGTGTGCGTGTGTGTGCGATTGTGTGTGTGCGTGCGAGAGACTGATGTGTAAATAAGGGACTGATGAGTCACGTTTGTTTTCAACATTTAGCAATGACATCACCAGCGGTGCTGGCGCCACAACACGCACACATAGAGCTCTCTGGTATTTACTTAATAAAGCTGTCGGACCGGTTCCGCTCCATACTGTTGAAATGTTATTGTGATGGGTTTACAAAAAGGCAGAGAACAACAGGGGCCACGCCCACAGGTAAAATAAGAACCTGATAATTAATGGATCTAAAAGCAGAACCAGAAGAGAGCAGCATTTTACTGCTAACAGGTGGTTCTGTGTTTAAATCAGCTCAAACTGGAACACGTAACCATGACGACAGAGGATTTATCTCCTATTTACCTGATAAAGTGAAGCTGTGTTTAGATGTGGGAGGAGATAAGACTGACATGGCATGCGCGGAGAGCGATGCATTATGGGTGTGGCTCATTAAAATGGATAGCAGTTGTTCTTGTTTTTAATATGATGAGAAACGGAACCTGGAACCGCGGACACGCAGGTCGCCGGGAAACATACAGTGTTTGAAAGGGGTTCCACCAGGCCGGATCAGGAGTTCTGAAAGGGTTTGATCAGGAACTTAGACAAAACCCAGGTGTTTACTGGGTCAGCAGTTTGAGTCCGATTGAGTGACCTTGTTGGTTTTTATCAGATCTAGTCGGTTTCTGGACATTTTCTCCTGACTTCAGCCAGAGGTCTGAAATTCAACCATGTGTAACAGGATCACCTGAAAACTACTGGACCGGTTTCTCTGCAGACATGGACCAGGACCAGGAAGGTTCTTAATCTCATGTGTTAGTGGGCGGTGCCTCACCTCAGCCACAGGTTTTTCATTTTGGCACAGGTGAAGCATCAGAGGGAGGGGGTTTGATCTGCTGTCACCCATGATGCTTTGCAAAAACATTAATTTATTTGGTTAAGGTGGAGCCACACATTGGGAATAGTTCTAGTGGGCCACATTGAGCTGGGGTGGAGGTTCTGAATGTAGATGCCCGGTTTTGTTGTTGGTTGAAGGCTCCGCCCACTTCTAACCGCCTGATTCTAAATCTTTGTGTTTAAATCTGCTCGCCACTTAACTTACATTTGTAACCTGTGTTACAATATCGAAGCCTCTGGTCAAAAATGATGTGATATTTGAAAGTCGCTTCGTCATGAACCTTTAGATGATTAATTTGTAATAATGATGTTTAAGTTGAATTTTTTTTAGACAGATGGGCAACAGTGGGGGGCGGGCTCCCTTGAGGGGGGGCAGTAGGTGCTCCTATCCCAGTCAATTAGTATTATTGTTATCATTATAATTTAACCTTTGTGAATTGTTGAAATTGGCCTGGAGCCCTGCAGCACCGACCCATTGCCGGTTGGATGGAACTGGTTCTCAGGACACATAATTGTGTGTGTGTGTGTGTGTCTGAACGTGGGGGGTGTGATGTCACAGTAGGTCCATTGTTGTCACTCAGTATGTGGTCGTAGAGCAGAAGAAAGTTTTGAGTGTCCTCTCCTCAGAAGAGACGGTACCATTCTCCAGTCAGCACCGAGACTCGGAGGATGATGTCACTGTGATGATGTCATTATATGTGGCAAATGTTGATCTACTGACAGAACATTTCTTAACATCTTTATTTTTCAGCAGAAGATGAATTCAATGTCCCTCCCCCTTAAACACCAGAGCAGCTCTGACGGTGGAGGCCTGGACTCCAGCAGACTTCTGAAGGACGATAGCAGCAGATCCTTTAAGTCCTGGTAGTTTTGCTGTTGGGCATCCACGGATCTGACTTGTTTGTCCAGAACATACCACAGATGCTAGATCTGATTGAGATCTGGGGAATCTGGAGGCCAAGTCAACTCTTTGAACTGGTTGTTCAGTTCTTCAAACCTTTCCTGAAGCATCCCTGCCGTGAGTCAGGGAGCGTCATCCTGCTGGAAGAGGCCACTGTCATCAGGGAATATCTAATTCCTTACTGACTAAATCCTCAGATGCTGGAGTGTCAGATGTTCCTCCATCTGTGCTGCAGAGTCGACCTTTTCTGGCCCTGGACTGAAGAGGTCTTAGTCTGAGATATGGAGTCCCTCGGTGCTCCAGCCTCTCATCTCCTCCTCTTTGAAGATTAAACTCACATTTTAATCAAAGTCTCTCTCCCCCCCCATCCCCATTCCCACCCATCTGCTCATTGTGGGTCAAACTGAGAGTTAGTGGTCTGGAGAAGCTGCCTCTAACTGTTCTGCTGTTTTCAGTCATATAGGAGCGTGAATCACTTCACGTATGGATCCTTACCTCCATCCATACCTTCATCAGATCCTCCATCTCTATCCTGCTGTCAGATCATCTATGGATCCTTACCACCATCCATACCTTCATCAGATCCTCCATCTCTATCCTGCTGTCAGATCATCTATGGATCCTTACCTCCATCCATACCTTCATCAGATCCTCCATCTCTATCCTGCTGTCAGATCATCTATGGATCCTTACCACCATCCATACTTTCATCAGATCCTCCATCTCTATCCTGCTGTCAGATCATCTATGGATCCTTACCTCCATCCATACCTTCATCAGATCCTCCGTCTCTATCCTGCTGTCAGATCATCTATGGATCCTTACCTCCATCCATACCTTCATCAGATCCTCCATCTCTATCCTGCTGTCAGATCATCTATGGATCCTTACCACCATCCATACTTTCATCAGATCCTCCATCTCTATCCTGCTGTCAGATCATCTATGGATCCTTACCTCCATCCATACCTTCATCAGATCCTCCATCTCTATCCTGCTGTCAGATCATCTATGGATCCTTACCTCCATCCATACCTTCATCAGATCCTCCATCTCTATCCTGCTGTCAGATCATCTATTGATCATTGCCTCCATCCATACCTTCATCAGATCCTCCATCTCTATCCTGCTGTCAGATCATCTATGGATCCTTACCTCCATCCATACCTTCATCAGATCCTCCGTCTCTATCCTGCTGTCAGATCATCTATGGATCCTTACCTCCATCCATACCTTCATCAGATCCTCCATCTCTATCCTGCTGTCAGATCATCTATGGAGCATTGCCTCTATCCAATCATTGATCAGATCATCTGTTCTTCTTCACATCATGTTAACGGTGATCAGGAGTCGGATGGAACATCAGATCAGATTCACCGGTTGATGCTCAGCAGTCATGTTCATCTATTTCATACCCAAAGCGTCCAAATGGAGCTCCACTCTGGCTCCGCCTACTCTAGATGTTCTTGTTCCATTAACTGGGTGTGTGCAGGTCTCCTGAGGAACCCTGCTCTTCAACCGTAATGAAAATACTGAAATATTTATGATGGCATGGACAGGAGAGGGGTTCACAAAGATGAACAAGCAGACGTTCCTCCAGTGGTGAGGATGAGGAGGATCAGTGAGACCAGTGGAGTCCACAAGGCAGAATTTGAGGATTAATCCTTCTAATCTAGTGTCTCCAGGTAGATGAATCAATGCTGGAGAGGAACAAAGGAGAACAGAGACTTTGATGTCTTCTCACCATGGAACAATTTGATTAGAGTTGATCAGCAAATGAACACAGTGGGCCTGAACCAGCAAAGACACCAAACTAAGCCACTAAGCCAACTAACTATCCATAAATATAATATAATAATCCTCTAGTCTGGAGAACGTGGACCACTGTACCGTTACAGGTCTGTTGATCAGCTCCAGTCACGAGAACGTGGACCACTGGACCGTTACAGGTCTTTAGACAAGCTCTAGTCTGGAGCTGGATGTGAGTCTGATGTGAGTCTGAGGTTGGCTGAGAACTGGATCTCCAGAGAGAGGATGGTGTCATGGAGATGTGCTGTGACAGCACTGAGGAGGCACACACAGAGCCGTGAGTGGAGGAGAGGGTGAGGATTTTGTCTCCTTAGCTCAGAGTTGCTCTCTGCT
Source organism: Lophius americanus (assembly GCA_037951165.1). NCBI lineage: Eukaryota > Metazoa > Chordata > Actinopteri > Lophiiformes > Lophiidae > Lophius > Lophius americanus. The sequence goes on from JBBDHG010000410.1 coordinate 36,230, forward strand.
GGCACGTAGCTCTTCTCCACACCTCCTCCAACATGACCAGAACCTCACACAGGTTCTTCACATCTACACCAGCGGGAGATTCTACAGACACTCAGTAGGAGGACGTGGAGATGTTCTTCTCCAATCTCCTCCTTCCCTTCTGGCCGTTGAACTTTAATCTACATCCGTCCTGTAGATCTCTGCGTAGAACTTTAATCATGATGACTGTTCACCGTGTTTCCAGCTGATCCGGGTCCAATCATCAGGAATGTCAGTTGATTCGTGTCCAAAGTCTAAACTTCCTGCTCACTGTGAAGGTTTTGGTTTGCTTACAGTTTACGCTGTTTGTTTACATTTCACAGCACTGCTGTACAGTTAAGAGTTTGTTTACACTTTAGAGAGATTGTTTACCGTTTACAGAGTTTGTTTACAGTGTACAAAAGGGAAAACAAGAGGTTTGAATGACTGCATGTTTATTTTTAGCTGTGAAAAAAATAAACCACATGGTACCAGTGCAGTACCATGTGATACCACCAGGGGGACACCAACCACAAAATCTGTGTGTCTGACTCTGTGTGTGTGTTTGTGTTGAATTCATGTGTGTGTGTGTGTTTTTAGAAAGAAAGAGGGAGCAGGATGGTGTGCAGAGTGACAGGGGAGGGAGGAGGGAGGGTGTAACACTGGAGAACCGCGTTGGGCAGTACTCCAGCCGTTCTCTCCATTTGAACCTGGGGATCCCGCTCCCACCTGGCCATGTCACCCGGTCTGAGCAGGAGGTGGAGGAGCGCCGCGCAAGCTCTGAGGACACTCGGTTGGACGGGAGCTGGAAGAGGAGGAGAAGGAGTTGGAGCAGGAGGCGCTGTGAGTCTGTAGTTATTTTTAGGCTCTCCTCCCTCCCGGGTCTGAGCTAATCCGCCACTGCATCACGGGCTAATCCAGATTGGAGGTAGCACGCCATGGTTGGAGAGCTTGACTCTTGCTCCTCCGGGAACCTGATCTGGTTCTGATGCTGTGCACACGACCCAAACCGGGCAGGACCATGCTGAAGCAGGATTCTGTCGGTTTGGTTTGCAGGTCTTACCAGTCTGGTGGGCAATGAGAACGCCATGAGCCTGGAGAGGTTGCCGCATGGCTGCTGCATGGGTTACCCCAGCTGGTACCGCTGCTGGCGGGCTGAGACGGGCCGGAGGGAGGCGGCGGATGGAGGCAGTCGAGGGGGGGCCAGGATCCAGCTGAGGGGACTGGACGCTGAAGAGTTGACAGGAAGTCTGGTGGTCCTGTACGCTCCGGCTGGGAACTCATGTCTGCTGAGACTGGTGGGACATGATGATAGTAGAGAGCAGAGTGTTAGATCTCCTCCTGCTGATAGAGAGGATTCTGTAGATGTCTGTCATCTAGAAGGTCTGTCCTGTAGATGTCTGTCATCTAGAAGGTCTGTCCTGTAGATGTCTGTCATCTAGAAGGTTCATCCTGTAGATGTCTGTCAGCTAGAAGGTCTGTCCTGTAGATGTCTGTCAGCTAGAAGGTCCGTCCTGTAGATGTCTGTCAGCTGGAAGGTCTGTCCTGTAGATGTCTGTCAGCTAGAAGGTCTGTCCTGTAGATGTCTGTCAGCTGGAAGGTCTGTCCTGTAGATGTCTGTCAGCTGGAAGGTCTGTCCTGTAGATGTCTGTCAGCTAGAAGGTCTGTCCTGTAGATGTCTGTCAGCTAGAAGGTCCGTCCTGTAGATGTCTGTCAGCTGGAAGGTCTGTCCTCTAGATCTCTGTCATCTAGAAGGTCTGTCCTGTAGATGTCTGTCAGCTGGAAGGTCTGTCCTGTAGATGTCTGTCAGCTAGAAGGTCTGTCCTGTAGATGTCTGTCAGCTAGAAGGTCTGTCCTGCTCTTTATTTCAGGCAGGATAAATCCACTGCTTCACTACTAAGTGGCTCCAAGTGACGAAGAGGTTCGGCTTCACCCGGAACAATAAACTTCATCTCCCACTATCCTCCACCTCACAGCGACACAATATCCAAAAGGCCAGGTTCTTAGAGGACCAGCTGTGATGATGTTTATCCTGCAGCAGTTTGTGGCCTGTTGTAAACGCGATAGTCGTGTTTCTCTGCAGCGCAGACACGCTAAAGCTCTCCGAGTGAACTAATCGGTTCTTGGTGCACGTCACTCCCCGCAAATCAGAAATACCTCCGAACTTCAGACGATTAATCTTCTTAGAGGCTCGAGACTGTCTCCTCCTGCCCCCACAGATGTTTGTCTGTTGATGTGTGACTTAGGGAGCACTTGCTTTGATTTGCAGCCGTGTTGTGTTTGGCAGAGCTGTCCCTCATGTTCATTTAAGTATGAGATTAAAATTGGATTAATCCTACAGACTGTTTGTGTCGGTGACGTTTTGGTAGCAGATGATGTCATGAAGATGTCATTGCTGATGTCATTGGGGATTGATAGACACAAGTACCACCACCAACCACAGGGACACACCTGATGACCTCACAGTAGGCTGCTGAGTACGCCACTTTCCTCACTTTTCATTCTCTGGAGACAACACCATGCCTCACCTGCCGTCATCTCTGTTTCTGTCTAAATGTTTTACTCTTCAAAGCCGTCCAGTTGCATTTTCATGAGAAATGGACCAGTGAGCAGTGGTTGGGATGGATGGACGGAGGTTCCGTTATTTAGCCTTCAGTATTTGTGGAGGTGTTGTCCACACCGCTCTTGGGGGCGGAGCCACTGGACCCCACATGATGCATTCAGGGATTTGTCATCAGGGATCATCTTCCTAAATGTCGGTTGTTGTCCCCTGATAGTCCCTACCTCTCTTCTGTCTGTGTCCTCCATCATGTCCTGACATCTTCACATCTTCTGTCTGGCTTAAGATAACTGTCTTGTGTCTGTGTGTCCTACAGAGCTCAGGGATGGAGGAGACTGTTTGGGAGCAGTACACGGTCACTCTACAGCGGGTCAGTCCACTTCCTGTCCAACACCGATCCATCACTGATAGAGAAAAACAAACATCTTTACATCCAATAATTGTGAAGGCCTCTGGTTCAGAGTCGGTCTGAAGGTTCTCACCATTGATCTCTGTCTCTGTAGGACTCTAAGATGGGCTTTGGCATAGCTGTGTCCGGTGGGCGGGACAACCCAAACGTGGACAATGGTGAGATGTCAATCATCGTGTCAGACGTGCTGCAGGGAGGGCCAGCAGAGGGACTGCTCTAGTAAGTACATCAGTTCCTCCTCAGTGGATCCCGACCCGGTTAGGTCCAGCTCTAGAGTTCCGTGTCAGCAGTCTACGACTCATGGCCATAATGTTTTGGCTGTCAGGTTTTGCTCCTGTTTATTGTTTTTCTGGCGTCTTTCTCCCTCTGCAGTGAAAACGATCGGGTCATTCACGTGAACTCCGTCTCCATGGACAACGTGCCTCATTCCTTCGCCGTGCAGTCGCTCCGTAAATGTGGGAAAGTGGCCAAAATAGTGAGTGTGAGCTCCGTGATGGACGCCTGCGGCCTGAGGGGATCAACCCAAAATAAATGACCTCTGACCCCTAGAGTCTCAGCCCGCCGTAAACCCACTCACTAACACTGCACTGTTCTGACCAGGAGGGAGGGACGCCCAGCGTTGACTCGTCTCACCCTAGAATTAACAAATGAGTGTCTCATCTGTGGCCTCAGGGTGGGCGGGGCCAAGTCTCTGCATGGGCGTGGCCCAAAACAACAAACAAAACAGGCTTCAAATGTTGCCTCCTACCTAGATTTAACAAAAGCTAATTATGCAGCATGTCTAAGTTAGCATCCAGCGGTTTGTGAATGCTGGTTTCCAACATCAAACTGTGGGGTTCTGGTTCTGGTTCTGACTGTCCTAGGACTCTGCGGAAAGGCAGACTAATGTTTTTTCTGTGTCTTCCAGACGGTGAAGAGACCTCGTAAGGTTCACTCCCTGAAGCCGCCCCCCTCCCCAGGTGGAGACAGTCGAGACTACACCCCCTCCACCCACTACTTTGATGCAGACAATGACGATGGCTGGTACCGGAGTCAAGGCCGGGACCAACCTTCTGACAACAAAGGATACTTGGACTCCGAGTACAGGGGAGGGCGAGACTACAACCCGAGGGGAAGGAGCCGTGGTAGGAGCGTAGACAGAACCTCTCCCAGCCCGGACAGAACCAGGAGGGAGGGGAGCCGGGGCCGAGCCGTGGACACCAGCACCGAGCGTCAGCGGTATCACAGCCGAGGGCGGAGCCCCGGGGACCGAGGAGGAGGACGCTACCAGAGCAGGGATCATCTCAATGACAGAACCCCGTCTCCGTCCCCAGAACCAGAGCCCTCCAGAGAATTGGAGCAACTGGAGAAACCAGTCAACGTCCTGCTGGTGAAGAACCGACCCACTGAAGGTAGAACCCAGACCACTAATCTTCTGGATCTCTTGTCTCCTGCTTTGATTAGAACTGAGCCAAAATACCGTTGGTACCGTTGTTCAGGGACTGGTAGCGCTACTTAGGTCGGTCAGTGATGGTCTCTGTGATCGCAGTGTAGCAGCTAGCAGCAGGTAACAGCTAGTAGCAGCGATTAGCAGGTACTGGCTTGTAGCAGCTAGCAGGAGAGGTAAACTATCTGTGATTGTTAAAGCAGATCAGCTCCAGAACCTGCCCCTTCATCAGAAGCCAGAACACGCCGTTGGTCATGTGACCTCCTCGCTCCTAGTATGCAGTAACTGTCTGTTACTGTGTTTCCATAGAGTATGGTCTTCGTCTGGGGAGTCAGATCTTCATCAAGCAGATGACCAAAACCGGGCTCGCTGCCAAAGACGGGAACCTGCAGGAGGGAGACATCATCCTTAAGGTACACCGTCACCATCGTCATGTGACCCACAATCACCGTCATGTGTTCCTCCTTCACTGCAGGAACAAAACCCAGTTCCCCTTTTTCAGATTAAACCCTCCCCACAGGAATAATTGATAAATAATAAAATTGTACACCTTTGTCGGTGGACTCTTACCTGGATCAGGTTCTTGCACCTCCGGTCTGGACCTCCTGCCGCTGCTTAATCTCCTTCTCAGATGTTTTTCACTTTAAAATGAATTTGTTGTTACTGAGAGCTTAATCTAAAATGTCCTTGTCGTGTTGTCACCTTAAAATACACAAGCAGACTATGTTGTTGTAAGTATAATGAGTTTAAGTGTGTGTGTGTGCGCGCGCGCGCCCGTCTGTGTGTCTAACTGGTCATGTGACACTGGGTGGCCTCTGATGGACTCTGGTCCTGGTTCTGCAGATCAACGGGACCGTGACAGAGAACCTCTCCCTCCATGATGCTGGGAAGCTCATTGAGAAGTCTAGAGGGAAGCTGCAGCTGGTGGTCCAGAGAGACCACCGTCAGATTCTGGTCCGCATTCCTCCCCTGGCAGACTCTGATTCCGATAATGAGGGTAAGTCCCTGCAATCTTGGTCCTAGTGCTGAGTTTAACCACAGGAGGGCAGGGCACCATCAGGAATGACCTTTGACCTTTATCAGAAACCTGTACTGTTTATATAAACTTTAAAGGGCTCTGGGGCTACAGAGACCTCAGAGGGTCAGACCAACACATAGGCTACACGGGGACCAGTTCCACACACGGGGACCAGTTCCACACACGGGGACCAGTTCCACACACGGGGACCAGTTCCACACACGGGGACCAGTTCCACACACGGGGACCAGTTCCACACACGGGGACCAGTTCCACACACGGGGACCAGTTCCACACACGGGGACCAGTTCCACACACGGGGACCAGTTCCACACACGGGGACCAGTTCCACACACGGGGACCAGTTCCACACACGGGGACCAGTTCCACACACGGGGACCAGTTCCACACACGGGGACCAGTTCCACACACGGGGACCAGTTGCACACACGGGGACCAGTTGCACACACGGGGACCAGTTGCACACACGGGGACCAGTTGCACACACGGGGACCAGTTGCACACACGGGGACCAGTTGCACACACGGGGACCAGTTGCACACACGGGGACCAGTTGCACACACGGGGACCAGTTGCACACACGGGGACCAGTTGCACACACGGGGACCAGTTGCACACACGGGGACCAGTTGCACACACGGGGACCAGTTGCACACACGGGGACCAGTTGCACACACGGGGACCAGTTCCACACACGGGGACCAGTTCCAGACACGGGGACCAGTTGCACACACGGGGACCAGTTGCACACACGGGGACCAGTTCCACACACGGGGACCAGTTGCACACACGGGGACCAGTTGCACACACAGGGAACCCCCCCAACGGTATCATTTGTATAACGGGTCAGTCCACCCCAGTCTCCGAGCTCTGAAGGTTTGCATCCCATAATAGACATGAGGACCAACCATAGAATGTAGAGCGACATTGAATAATTATTAGCTTGACTCCAGCCCTTTATCCAGATGCTCTGCACTTCCTGTCACATGCCCCGACCCTCCAATCAGGTTCATGGTAGATTATCCTCCGGGAACAAAAATGTCCAGAAAGTCAGATCTTCCAGAATTCAAGAAATAGAAAAATAATTCTGACTCCGCCCCCTTTATCATCCTGCCAAGTTTCATGGAAATCTCTGGTAGTTTCTACGTGACACTGGGTGAGAAATATAAAAGTAAAATACATAATGATACATAATGAAGTAAACAATAATAAACTAAATAAGTTAGAAATCTTGCATAAATACTATAAAAATCGATGATACTTGAGAAAAGGGATGAAACATGGTCCATGTAGAAATGTAGAAATGTCTCATTTAGGTAACAATTATATAAATATAAATGCATAACATGATACAACCACATAAATAACAGAATGTAAAGAATATGTGAAAATGCAGACTTTGAGGCAAACAGTCACTCCTTTAAAACAGGAAGGATGTTCAAAAATACAGAAAAGCTTCTTCAAAGTCATCTCTTTTTGAAGTGAAAATAAAACTGGGCATTTTAGTTTCACGCGTGATGTAGATCCATTTTTATCAACTCTGTCAGTTTTTCTGTCTGATGGAGATGACGATTACTTCCAAAGACTCTCTTTGATGTAGAGAGAGAGAGAGAGAGAGAGAGAGAGAGAGAGCGAGCAGTGGCGATCAAACGTCTGTCTGTGTTTTGTCTTGCAGATAATGTGTCGTTCTTTTAGATGAAGATGGTGACGACGACCTGTGTGACTGTAAAACTTTGCTCTAAAAAACCCCTTTAACTCATGATTCATGTTCTGAATAAATAAACAATCACTCTGACCTCTGATCTCTGTCCTTCATCAGGAGTAATCTGATTTCTCTTTATACTGTCACCGTGGTGACAATTGTATTTCTGGGATTGTTTGTGTGTCAGAGCGTGGCGGCGCGTAAGACGATACGTATCGTCAGCGGCGCCGTCCCGACACCGCGGAACATCTGTCCTCCCATCATCCTCCTGTTCCCCCTCGCCCATCCAGACGCCGACATCAACAGCTTACGGCGACCTCAAACAATGACATCATCACGTCACGCTGACCACATGTCACGCCGGCATCATCAAAGAAGCTGACATCATTATGTCACGCTGATGTCATAAGGTCACAGCGACGTCGTCATATTAAGCCAACCTCATCAAATGACGCTGACATCATCACATTACGCAGACCTCATCAAACGACGCTGACGTCATCACATTACGCCGACCTCATCAAATGACGCTGACGTCATCACATGACGCCGACTTCATCAGATGAGTGTCCATCATCAGATGTGTTGCTGCTCGGAAGGCGTCGGCATGACTCACTGACAGCGTTGAGGACGTTGTCTTTAGAATCTTTGCGGCGCCGTGGCTAGTCACCCCCTGTACTTTAGAGGGATTAAGTTATAGTCTCTCTAAAGTTTCCACGTCGTAGCAGCGTCTCTCGTCAATGGCCGATGTGACAGTGGCCGATAAAGAGGCGGTATTTTGGTGCGGCATCAATGAGCGCCATGAATAAGACGGTCAACAGGGGCGTGGCCTCATTGAGGGCGGTAAACACGGCTGTCTGTTCCGTAGAGAATTTCACCGGCTCTTCCTGCCGTGACCCTGGTGTCAGGAAATGCTGATCGTTGCATAACAACAACCTGCATGCAGATAAACATCCCCATCCTGAGACCCCGCCTCCTGACGGCAGAGACTCAGGGATTGGTTGTTTGTGATGTGTCTTTTAAACATGACCATGGATTTGAGCGACTCTTCACAGGTTTGTCACCTCGCCGTTTTGGATTTATAATCATTACCCATCAACCCCTGCATGCAGAAATCTTTAACCTGAACTAACTCCTAGCAGAGATGGTCGCGCCTCTCCGACCTCTAACTGGTGGTCTGTCACGGCGTGCTGCTTGTCAGACGCCGCTCCTCTCTTCCTCTGTCTCTGGGTTTCTGGTTCCTCCCGCCGCTCTGACTGATAAAAGCAGCCTGACTTAGGGGGGGGTCTCTGTTGGTATCTGGACTAATGTGGACTAGAGACTAGGGGTCTCTGTGAGGACTTAGACCTGATCACCTGTTGGTTCTGACTCTGACTACAACACCTGCCAGTTCTGACTTAGAACTGAACATCTGCTGGTTCTGACTGATGGCTGCTTTTACTCAGACCAGAGTCTGTCCTCATAACCTCTAATCATCATCTGTCCTAGACAGGACTCATCCGGTGTCAGGGCTTCCTGAGGCGTCTCCTCCGTACGGGTGGTGGTGGTGGTTCTGGTTGGCTGGTGGTGGTTCTGCTTCTAAAGAGAGTCCTGTGTGTGTGATTCAGGACGCTTGTGTGTTTTCTTCTGTCAGACATCTCAGAGATGGAGTCGTACCACTCCTACTCCCCTCCAGAAGGAAGGAGGTCCCGCCAGTCCGACCTGTCCTCCCACTCCTCCAACGACCGAGACAACCTCAGGTGAGTTTGACCTCCACCCGCACGCACGTGCACACACACACACACACACACACACACACACAGCATCAATGGACTTTTGGGTTTCTGTCACAGCACGTTGTGCCTCTTGGTGGGTGGGTGTGTGTGTGTGTGTGTGTGTGTGTGTGTGTGTGTGTGTGTGTGTGTGTGTGTGTGTGTGTTTGTTTGTTTGTTTGTTTGTTTGTGCATAACAGGGACGAACCCATCAGATCAGCCAAGATGTCTGCCATGCCCTCCCCGTTCAGGATCCCTGAGGCTCCCCAGACCCTCCATCAGCCAGAGACAGACACACCGGCCATGGAAGACCCTCCAGGTAGTTCTTCTACACGCTCCTCCTCCTCCTCTCTGCTGGGCCTTCATCTTAAACTATCACACGTGGCTCATTGGACTTAAGACCCCGTCTTCTTAAAAAACAGCGACATTAAATTAGAATCTACTGACCTTCTGCTCCTGCTGTAAAGCTTCTGAAGCTGTCACTCTATCTCCACCATCCCACCATCTCTGGATCTTCACACTGAGACAGTCCCAGTGTTCTGATGGGTCCAACGCAAACACCCGTTAACACCTGAAGGCTTGTTAGAAGGAAGCCTGGCACTGCTCGCTGTAATCCACCGCGCTTTCCATTTTCTGTCCCTGATCCAGCATGTGAAGATGTTAGAAACATCTCAGACGTTCACCACACCTCCTGCTTTCTCCCATCAGCTGCTGCGATGACCACGCCCAAGATTCTCCTGCGACCCAGTCCAGAAGACGAGAAGATCCACGGGTCAGTTTGTCTACTTCTCTGGATATAAAATGTTTCACTTCCTGCTTACAGCGTGAACTTCCTGTCCCGTAGGCCCAATACAGTGATGGTGAACTTCCAGAAGGGGGACAGCGTTGGTCTGAGGTTGGCAGGAGGAAATGATGCTGGCATCTTCATCGCCAGCGTTCAGGAAGGCAGTCCTGCTGAGGAGGAGGGGCTACGTATCGGAGACCAGATCTTAAAGGTACCCACAACAAACACGTCGCCATCTACGAGAGCTTCTGGTTCTGTAGACCAGTTCTAACTGTGCCCCCCTTTCTGCCTGGCAGGTGAACAATGTAGACTTTCAGGGTGTGGTGAGAGAGGAAGCCGTTCTGTTCCTGCTGGAGATCCCTAAAGGAGAGCTGGTCACCATCCTGGCCCTCAGCAAACCCGACGGTAAAAGAGCCCCCTACCCACCCCCATAACATAATAACCATCTGCTGCATATCGTGTAGCTCGGTTCTGTGGAGTCCAGCTGACTTCTGAAGGTATCTAGTACCAAGATGTTAGAAGCAGATCTTTTAATTTCTGAAAGTTCTGAGGTGGAGCTTCCATGGATCAGACTTTATAGTCCAGATGATCCAACATATGCTGGATTTGATTTAGATCTGGAGAATCTGGAGGCCTGGACTCAGAGACTCATCCTGCTACTTCTCTCAAGAGAAGAAGAGTCACCTCTGATGGATCCATGTAATGATGGAGGTACCAGCTTGGTACCCCCTAGGCTTCTATACCAGACCAGGCTAGACTGGGTTCACCCGACCGTGACACACGTGGGTCCACACTGATCCTCTCACTGATGGCCACACGACCCACCTTACATAACAAACCCAACGGCGCCCTCACACTGTGGCTCTGACCCACATCAGTAAGAGACAGAGCTTCGACCCGACCCGACACTTAACAACATGACTCCTCATCCTGGTCCAGAGGATGGAGGCTGTGAGAGAGGTGGTTCTGGTTAAACTGTACCTCACCCACCATCTGAAGCTCTTACTGGTCTTTGGCAGAAGTCAGTGGGCCGACATTGCTCACCGTCAGCAGCAGAATAATCTACATCTCATGCTCTGCTGAACATCTGGGTCGGCTGGTTGTTCAGATAGACTACAGCGTGTTCCTGCAGTGAGGGGTCATGTGACATGCGTGTCACATGTGTGTGATATGTTTTGGAAGGTTAGGGCCATGAGGCCGAGAGCAGGATGAGAAAGTCTGGATCTGCTCAGGCGCCTTTACGTCCGTTGGGACCAGTTGTTCTGGTCCGGACAGCTGCAGAAACATGAACCATGTTGGTCAAGTGAGGTTAGAGAGTTAATGCAACAAAACAGCATGGTTGCCATGGTAACCAGACAATGTTGCTATTCGGACATCACCTGTCAGTGGTCATAATGTTATGGTTGTGGTCCTGTCCTGGTCCACGGAGCACCTTCAGTCAGAGGAAATGATTTGATCTCTCACGGCGTCTCTCTTCTCTCTAGTCTACAACGACGTCCTGGTCTCCGGCCGAGGAGACTCCTTCTTCATCCGGACCCACTTTGAGTACGAGAAGGAGACTCCTCAGTGCCTGGCCTTCAGCCGGGGGGACATCTTCAAGGTGGTGGACACCCTCTACGATGGGAAGCTGGGGAACTGGCTGGCCGTCCGTGTGGGCAAAGACAAGAAGCTGCTGGAGAAAGGCATCATCCCCAACAAGAGCAGGTAGGACCTTCAGACACATTCATGTCTAAGAGGGAAGACCAGCATGTGGATTCAGTTTCTTCTGTGTTTCCTGTCAGGGCGGAGCAGATGGCGAGCGTCCAGAACTCCCACAGAGCTGCTGTGGCAGACCGGGCCGATTTCTGGAGACTGAGAGGTCAGCGCTCTCTGAGGAGGAAGGACCTGAAGAAGAACCGGGACAACTTTAACGCTCAGACCCTCTCCACGCGCTTCCCCGCTTACGAAAGGGTGGTGCTCCGAGAAGGTTGGTGAAGCTACGGTGGTGTGACAGGTGGTGGCTCATGTGTTTCCTGACTACTTCCTGTTTACGCTTAACTCCTTTGGTGTTGCAGCTGGGTTCAGGCGTCCTGTGGTTCTGTTCGGTGCCATCGCTGACGCTGCCAACGAGAAACTGGCCTCTGAGATGCCAGACCTGTTCTCCATCGCCAGTAAGTGACATCACTTCCTGTCTGTGTGTCAGTACTTCCTGTTTAAGCTCCAGTACTTCATTTGGAAAGATGTCCTCCTAAACAAACTTCTCCATGTTCCCAGAAACTGAACCCAAAGACGCTGGAGCGGAGAAGTCTTCTGGAGTGGTCCGACTGAACACCATCCGCCAGATCATCGAGCAGGTACCACAGCTGTACCAGCTCACCCACCCATCCATCCACCCACCCACACATCCACCCACCCACACATCCACCCGCTAACATCTCTTCATCAGCTCGTACAGTAATATAGGACAGGAATTGAACCCGTAACCTGCTGAGTGTGACCTCTGCGGACGCTCCTCCCACAGGACAGACACGCCCTGCTGGATGTGACACCCAGAGCCGTGGACACCCTGAACTACACCCAGTGGTACCCCATCGTCATTTTCTTCAACCCTGACAACAAGCATGGCATCAAGACTCTGAGGCAGAGGATCGCCTCCAACTCCACCCGCTCCCCCCGCAAGCTCTACGAGCAGGCCGTCAGGCTGAGGAAGACTTGCTCGCACCTCTTCACCGGTACAGTCGACTCAGGGGGGATTATCATCACCGGTACCAGTCAGGGTTCAGAAACTGTTATCATCACCGGTACCGGCTCTAGTCAGGGCTCAGGACCAGTCATTATCACTGGTACCAGGTCTAGTCGGGGCTCAGGACCAGTTATTATCACTGGTACCAGGTCTAGTCGGGGCTCAGGACCAGTTATTATCAACGGTACCGGGTCTAGTCGGGCCTCAGGACCAGTTATTATCACTGGTACCAGGTCTAGTCGGGGCTCAGGACCAGTTATTATCACCGGTACCAGGTCTAGTCGGGGCTCAGGACCAGTTATTATCACCGGTACCAGGTCTAGTCGGGGCTCAGGACCAGTTATTATCACCGGTACCAGGTCTAGTCGGGGCTCAGGACCAGTTATTATCACTGGTACCAGGTCTAGTCGGGCCTCAGGACCAGTTATTATCACTGGTACCAGATCTAGTCGGGCCTCAGGACCAGTTATTATCACCGGTACCAGGTCTAGTCGGGGCTCAGGACCAGTTATTATGACCGGCACCAACAACTCCCAGGGATAGGTTCAGGTATAATTACCAACCGCCACCTGCTGGCGAACGTTCCACATTGCTACATTATAAATAAAATGTATTATTATTATTATTACCAGCTGCCAGATGCTGGTGATGATGATGATGATGATGATGTCATCTACACGATAGGGTGATGATGTCACATGTTTTCTCCATCCAGCCACCATCGATCTGAACTCAGCCAATGACGCGTGGTACGGCAGCGTTAAAGACGCCATCCGAGAACAACAGATGCAGGCGGTGTGGGTTTCTGACGGCAAGGTAAACACACAAACAAACAAACACACACACACACACACACACACAGACAAGACACTGTTCACCCCTGATACTTCAGTCAAGTACAAACAACAGGAGGTTCAACCCCCCCCAAGGTGTGTGTGTGGGCGTCACCTGTTTAAAATTACATCACCAAGTACAATCATAGAACCAACCAATCACAGTCAAGAGAGGGTGCGACATCAGAAATGTCATTTATGACAGTTACCCATGATGTCATGGCCACCGATCCAGACCTTCTGGTCCCCTCCTTGTTTCCGTCCATCTCTGATTGGGTCAGAGGAGGTCAGCAGGTTGTTCGGATCCGGCCAGACCTCTTAGAACCATTTCAGCTTTTAAAGCAGCGTTGCCTGGGGGGTCAAAGGTCACAGGCGGTCAGTGTTTACAGCTGAGTGTGATGAGGATATTATGGGATGTAGACGGTCAGGTCCTCTCACTCCTGACTTACTGAGCATGCTCAGTGTGTGTCTTCCTGCTTCCAGTCAGTAGCTCTACAGCCTGGTTCTGTTTGTCTTTCTTCTTTTCTGGTTCTGTCCGTCTGTCCTTCCTGCCTGTACCCAAGATCCACCATGTGTCTCTTCTAGCTGGAGGGGGCGGAGTCTGATCCACCATGTGTCTCTTCTAGCTGGAGGGGGTGGAGTCTGACCTGGACTGCCAGGACGTGGAGCGTCTGTCCTTCTTGTCCGCCGACTACCTCAGCATGGACAGCCGGCTGACCTCTGACCTAGATGACACGGCTGACGAAGGCGGGGCATACACCGACAACGAGCCAGAGGTGGAGACGATGCAGGTCTCTGCGATCAGCCGCTCGTCAGAACCAGTCAGCGCCGAGGAGGTCAGAGTCCACTACCAACATACTGGAATCCATATCTGTAGTCCAAAAAAAAGGTTAATCTCTAACGTTCAAAAGTTCCAAATAACGGATCATTCCGGTCCAGTACTCTCCAGATCGTCCGTGTAAATGATTATGCAAATTTTTGTTAACCGTGCTATTTGGTGCTAGTCAAGGCTTTTTGTCCAGCATATGCAGGCGAACATAATCTCGTCACGAGACGCTGGGGACCCATCCTCAACATCTCCACAAGTTCTGGTGCCGCTGCTGTAGGTCCGACTGGGAATTACACCCATCAACCATAACATTAGCACTGATAACAGCGGATAACATGGATTATCTGGTTAGCCTTCAGTGGTCATGTTGTCATGGCTTATTGGTGGGGAAAGAAAATAAACTAGTTTCTGTCAGAGGAATGATTCAACTTCAGTTTATTCAAGGGGCGGGTCTCCAGGTCCCACCCACTGACATCTGTGTGTGTGTGTGTGTGTGTGTGTGTGTAGATCTTACGGAGGTACAGTCCAGACATTAGGAGTCGTATGAGGAAGATCAGCAGCAGAGACGTTCTCAACAGGTCCAGCCCTCCACCGGTCTTCTCCTCGGACGGCAGGGTGAGGAACATTTGTGTACTCTTAATCCCCCACCCCCCACCTCTGAGGTCGAAGTTCAATCCTCTGACCACCTGTTCTCTGTTTAAACCTCAGGCGAAACTGTCTCTGAGAGACGACCCAGTCCTGGTAGCTGGCTCCATCAGCCCACACCACAGTCAGCACCACCCACCTCCGCCCCCCAGCTCCAGCCGGAGTTACGATTCTCCATCCAGCAGCAGCCCTGCCAGCAGTAACAATGACCCCCCACCTCCAATCCCCCGCTCTGCTGCCTCCTCTTGCCCGCCCCCTCCCCCCCCTCACCATTTCACCTCCTGTGGCAGACTGCAGCCCCACGGACCGCCCCAACTGCCCCCGGAACCCAAACCAAGCAGCCTGGGGAACCCAGCAGCGGCGGTGTTACTGGGTCAGATGGCGGTCCAGGGAAGCCCGCAAGAAGATCCATCCATGAAGACCTTCCTGGGGAAGATCCAGGCCTTCGAGAAGATGGATCACTTTGCTCGAGCTCAGAGGATCCTGGAGGTCCAAGAGGCCCAGAAGGCCAGGGTGCGTCAGCTCAATGTTCTCACATGACCTGACTGACTTTAATCACATGACCTGACTGACTTTAATCACATGACCTGACTGTCTTTAATCACATGACCTGACTGTCTTTAATCACATGACCCCTGACTGTCTTTAATCACATGACCTGACTGTCTTTAATCACATGACCTGACTGTCTTTAATCACATGACCAGACTGTCTTTAATCACATGACCTGACTGTCTTTAATCACATGACCCCTGACTGTCTTTAATCACATGACCCCTGACTGTCTTTAATCACATGACCTGACTGTCTTTAATCACATGACCTGACTGACTTTAATCACATGACCTGACTGACTTTAATCACATGACCTGACTGACTTTAATCACATGACCTGACTGGCTTTAATCACATGACCTGACTGTCTTTAATCACATGACCTGACTGTCTTTAATCACATGACCTGACTGTCTTTAATCACATGACCTGACTGTCTTTAATCACATGACCTGACTGTCTTTAATCACATGACCTGTGGTTGCAGATGGAAATCTCCCAGAAGCAGCCAGACCTCTATGCCGTCCCTCTCAAGACCGCCAAGCTGGACCACAGCCGACCGCAGCCCATTGGGTAGGCCCAGTTCTGTTGCGGCTGTGAGTGTTAGTCTCTCCCCCATTTACCTACACCCACCCACCCCACACCCCCATCGACAGAGCAGCATAAGCATCCAGCAGATGAAGGTTTGCTGTTGTAGACAGGCGGTTAAACCTGATCCAAACTGGAGCCAGACCTAGACTCACTGCAGCTTCTATTCTCCCTCTCCCTCCAGATCCAGTTCCTGTCCAGAACCCCAGGCTCTCCTGTCCTCCCAGGAGGGGGGGCCATTTTACTTCGGCAAACAAGACACAGGGGAGGAGGGGCCAGGATACTACTCTGCCCACTCCTACAAATATCAGGACACGGAACTGTAGCCCAACTTCCTGGACTCACTGAGCTGTAGCTCCGCCTCCTTGACGCATGGAGCTGCAGCTCCGCCTCCCGAACACACATTATTTGTCTATTTACACACGTAGCATTCCATCACACCCTGCACACGTACGCTGCTGACTCTGAACCGCTTCTTTCAAGGAGAAGAGGGGGTGCTTTCAGATCAGAGCAGGCAGTCTTCACTGAACGCTCTGAACGGCGGCACCGCACCCCCGTCTCCTCCCGCCTATGCAACTCCTCAGTTTGTGCACAGCTACTGAAACCTATAGCCACGCCCTCACCAGACTCAGACCCTCCCACACTGTCTCACATGTAGACCCTGCTGCTATAGATTCTATAACCTTTATATTCCTCTACGCTGATGACGTCTGTCTCTACCTACACTCTATATCTATATATTCTATATATTCTATATCTATACTCTGACTTTGTTACAGATTTTTAAAGTGCCTTTTACTTTCTTAGTCCCTTGAAGTTTGGGTCGTCTTTCCTCCGCCCCGCCCCCGCCATACTGATAACCAGGGAACCAGAACCACCAGAACCTTAAATCGCTGTCTGCTGTCAGCAGGCCCCCCCCCCTACCACCATCCTGTCCACCACGTGTGAGGAGAGCAGAAGAGTCCAGTCCAGAACCAACACCACTCCAAGTTTACCACGTCTCCTTATCTTCTTAGCTCTGTCCAAGTGACACCAAGAACATTCCTTCTTTTGCCTTAGCCATTCATCTTCACCTTTCAAATTTCTATCTTCATACTCATCACTCAGTCCGAAATCTTTTTCACCTCCAGAACACTCTTCACACACTCCATCAGGATCAGCCCTACGCCTTTTTTCTCCTCATATCCACCCCGTGATTAAACAGTTTGTACCCTCCTACGATGCTTCTAGCCTTGCTGCCTTTCCACCTGGTCTGTTGGACACACACTATATCTACATTCCTTCTCTCCATCATATCAGCTAGCTACTTTCTTCAGGACACCTTTGCATGGGTGGGTAAGTCCTCTGATGGACAGCGGAGCAGAACCCTGTGGACCTCCTAACCAGTTGAGCAGGACTCGCAGCACTGGGAAGAGGAGGATGTTCTGGACTTACATAAACCCCTACCCCTGCCCAGGTGGTCCTCCCCTGGTGGACCGGGGGGGTGGTTCTGGACTGAGACACATCTCCTGTTTTGACTCAACCGCAGGCTGGACGTTTCCTCCTGAGTACCAGCAGACGTTGACAGACCCTGCCCTGAGACTGGATAAGAACCATTGGAGAGAGGCGGGTCCAGGTCTGCAGGCTAACCCCCCAAGACAGGAGTCCAGCTTCCTCTGAGGGTCCCTGCTGGTCTGAGAGTCTCTGCTGGTCTGGGGACAGCCATCAGTGTGAATGAATATGTCTGATGTCTGTCAGGAGGGCGGGGGGATGACCTCATAGCAGAGGGCGGGGCTAATATGAGATGATGAGTGTCTGTCGAGTTTTTTATGTTCTCACCTTCAAATACCAAATAAAGATCTGAAACACCTCCGATCACCTTTTCTCTAAACCCAGATCATCAGAGACGGTGACTCTAAACCCAGATCATCAGAGCCGGTGACTCTAAACCCAGATCATCAGAGCTGGTTATCCTTATCCTAAAAGTCAGCTTTGCATAAACCCTTATTTGTTCAACCTGAGATGAGGGAAACTGGCTTCGTTAAACCTGGGACAAGGGAAATTGGGTTTGTTAAACCCAAGATATGGTGAATTCTGGGTTTGTACAACCTGAGATGAAGGGGCACTCTGGGTTTATTAAACCTGAGCTGAAGGAAACTACGTTAAACCTGAGATGAGGGGGACTCTGGGTTTATTAAACCTGAGCTAAAGGAAACTACGTTAAACCTGAGGTGAGGGGAACTCTGGGTTTATTAAACCTGAGCTGAAGGGAACGCTGGGTTCATTAAACCTAAGCTGAAGGAAACTACGTTAAACCTGAGATGAGGGGAGCTCTGGGTTTATTAAACCTGAGCTGAAGGAAACTACGTTAAACCTGAGATGAGGGGAACTCTGGGTTTATTAAACCTGAGATGAGGGGAACCCTGGGTTTATTAAACCTGAGATGAGGGGAACTACGTTAAACCTGAGATGAGGGAAACTCTGGGTTTATTAAACCTGAGATGAGGGGAGCTCTGGGTTTATTAAACCTGAGCTGAAGGAAACTACATTAAACCTGAGATGAGGGGAACTCTGGGTTTATTAAACCTGAGCTGAGGGGAGCTCTGGGTTTATTAAACCTGAGCTGAAGGAAACTACGTTAACCCTGAAATGAAGGAAACAACGTTAACCCTGAGATGAGGGGAGCTCTGGGTTTATTAAACCTGAGCTGAAGGAAACTACGTTAAACCTGAGATGAGGGGGACTCTGGGTTTATTAAACCTGAGCTGAAGGAAACTACGTTAAACCTGAGATGAGGGGGGCTCTGGGTTTATTAAACCTAAGCTGAAGGAAACTACTTTAAACCTGAGCTGAAGGGAACTCTGGGTTTATTAAACCTGAGCTGAAGGAAACTACGTTAAACCTGAGGTGAGGGGAACTCTGGGTTTATTAAACCTGAGCTGAAGGGAACGCTGGGTTTATTAAATCTGAGCTGAAGGAAACTACGTTAACCTTGAGCTGAAGGAAACTACATTAAACCTGAGATGAGGGGAACTCTGGGTTTATTAAACCAGAGCTGAAGGAAACAATGTTAATCCTGAGATGAGGGGAACTCTGGGTTTATTAAACCTGAGCTGAAGGAAACTACGTTAAACCTGAGATGAGGGGAGCTCTGGGTTTATTAAACCTGAGCTGAAGGAAACTACATTAAACCTGAGATGAGGGGAACTCTGGGTTTATTAAACCTGAGCTGAAGGAAACTACCATAAACCTGAGATGAGGGGAACTCTGGGTTTATTAAACCTGAGCTGAAGGAAACTACGTTAAACCTGAGATGAGGGGAGCTCTGGGTTTATTAAACCTGAGCTGAAGGAAACTACCATAAACCTGAGATGAGGGGAACTCTGGGTTTATTAAACCTGAGCTGAAGGAAACTACGTTAAACCTGAGATGAGGGGAACTCTGGGTCTATTAAACCTGAGCTGAAGGAAACTACGTTAAACCTGAGATGAGGGGAACTCTGGGTCTATTAAACCTGAGCTGAAGGAAACTACATTAAACATGAGACGATCTGAATCAGATCATCTGGATCGGATAATGCGGACCAGATCATCTGGATCAGATAATCTGAACCAGATCATTTGGACCTGATAAAGTGTGGTGGGGTGGCTGGATGGTAGGAATTGGTTCCAGTTTTTCAGTGTGGGCTCCCTATTTAAGGCTTTATGTAAACTTTATTTCGGAGTGGTGTATTTCTATCCTGTCTATATGCCGCCCCCCATCCCCCCCTCCCTTCCCTTGCACCCCTCCCCCCCTCTCCTCCCCCGTGAAAGTGGACCCGGCTGCTATTTAAAGGTCTCCATCATGGCCGTATCCTGGACCACCAGGAAGGATCCGGTCTGTATTCTATGAGAACAGACCCTCTTCTCCGCTCCTGTGGGTCGGGATGTCTCTCCCGGTGGTTTTACCGGGATCCTGCTGTCCGGTTTCCGGATCTCCTCACCGACACCGGGCCCCCTCCTCCTCCAGGCCCTCCACCGGGGCGTCTCTGATGCTGCTGCCCCGCCGGCCGCTGCTCTCCCTCGGCTTGCTGCAGCTGCTGCTCGGCGGCTCCATGGTGGCTCTGTCCTTCGGAGCTCTGTCCCTCAGCGGCTCCCCCCCCGTCCGGAGGTCCTGTCCCTTCTGGGGGGCGTGCTCGGTGAGTCCGCGGCTCTGATCCGGATCTCACTGTATAGAAATAAATATATACGATCTTTGAACATTAGTGGATCTCAGCGGCAGACGGGGCGGAAATGACGTCAGAAACAAGTAAATTAATGGTTTCCATAGAAACTGAACTGTTAGAAAAAATTCAGACTTCACAATCACGGGACTCCTGCAGAGATTCACAGTCTTTGAGAATGAATAAAGATGAAATTTAATTTTAAAAAATTAAAAGAAATATCAACCAATTAATACACAAGTAATAATAACCAACAACACAATCTAATATATCTAAACAACCAGTACAATAATCGGATAAACAATTAAAAAAATATATATGATAAATGATAACTAATAAAGCAATCCAATTATAGCAACTTCTAAATAAATCTAATATAGCAACACATTCAAAAAATAATAAAATAAATAATTACCTATGAAATGTCTACAGAGAAGTTTCAACTCTCCATCATGTATCAGGTTTATGGTTAAATATTTATTAGCTTTAAATCAGGAAAAATCCATCACTCCATCAATCATTTGAGTTTGGAGGTGAAGGCTACCATCAGTTCTCCATGTTCGTTTTTACGCATGTCACGCAGCAGTACCACCACAGACCACAGGGGGCGGTTGTCCTGTTGCCCAGATTCAAGCACAAACGTGCAGACACAATGACGATGAAAGAAGAGAAGTAAAGTTAGTGAAGAAACTCTTTGCACCCGTGTGGCAAAGTAATTGATGACCTCACCGACTAATGCCTCTAAGTTTGTTGGTTTTTAATTAGTAGTGACATCATCATCCCCCACTGTCACCGTTTGTTTGTTTGATGAGATGTTTGTCTGGTTTCCATGGAAACATGCAGCTTACGTCATACACCAGCCTTTATATTAAACACAATGAGTGGGAGTGGCCATTTAATAGTTTGCATTTTCTACATATCTTATTTGTTTTCTAGAGATTATTTGAAAGCGACTCTGGGGGTCATAGGTCATCCTCGCCATAGTATGTACCGAGAGCAGGAACAACTATGCCACAGTGGCGGGAACCCACACCATAGTTAGTATGTTAATAGAATTAACTTGACAAAAAAATTGAATTAGTATTTCAGTGTTATAGCGAGTAATAGTGTGTTTTCCATGTTTTACCACGTGAAGCAGCCCCCGCGACCCGAACAGAACAGAATACGCAGTTACTGAGAACAAACGAACGAACGAATGATTATGATTTTCTCACGTGTTTCCAGGTCATCCTGTCAGGAATTGTCGGCCTGACGACGTGGAGGCGGCCCATGCTGCTGCTGGTGAGTCACATGACCTCAGTTCTTCAAGCTGGCAATCCGCAGGTGGAGGCGTGGCCTCCCATCTTCAACGCTGGTGTATTTACAGCGCTGTCGTGAGTTGTATGGTCCTCTGGTCTTCACATGTAGAAGATGCAGATGTCTCCTAGATCAGGTCCAGATCTCCCGGGGGAGGTTTGAGGTGGGACAGATTGATCGGGGTATTGACCAATCACCAGGATGCTGGATGGGTGGCTTCTGTGTTTCTAGATCACCAGCAGTGAGATACTCCGTAGTTTACTAACCACAGTCTGTGGAGGTCAGGGGTCAGGGAAGATCAACGATTCAGAATAAAGATGCTTTTCTGAGAAGAACTAGGAGTTTGTGAGCTGAATGGAACATTCCAGGAACCCAGGTCCTCAGAGAGAAGATGACAGCGAACATCTGAGAGTAAGGAGAACCTGGATCAGAACCAGAGGCCACCTAGAGCCAAAGTTCTTCGCAGTGCAGTGGTCACTAATGGATCTTCTGATGGAGCGGATTTCTGTAGGAGACGGGAAGAGAGGAAGTATCTGCTGAACGAAAACCAGAATGACCCGGTCTGGTCTTTGGTCCAATCATCTGGTAGGATCTCAGTCTGGTTTGACCCTTGTGGTCTGGTTGGACCGTGATCTGGTCTTTGGTTCGGTGGTCCGGTAGGATTGAGCTTTACACTGATGATGATGCAGAGAGATGAAGATCGTCCATGCCACCTATTCTTGGATCTTCATCTTTATTACATTTTGGGTTTTTTTCTCCATAATAATCCATCTTCCTTCTCCACCTCAACCTCCACCCACCCCTCCCGTCCCCTCCGCCTCCATCTCCAGGTGAATGTCTTTGTCCTCCTCTCTGTGGTCTGTGTCCTCCTCAATCTGGCTGGTTTCATCCTCTGCTGCCAGGGAGCCCAGCTGGTGTCCAGTATGACCAGCTGCCAACTGGTGAGGTCACTTCCTGTAAGGTCTCTTCCTGTTTGTCTCTGTCTCATCATTTCTTGTTTTTCCTGTCTTTGTTCTCCGTCACCATCCTGTTCCTCCTGAGAAGTTGAGGAGTGACTGCATCGGTCATCAGATGCCCACGTGTCGCCATCTGTGACAAAAAACATAAACATGTAGAAAAAATCCATCAGTCTGTCTGTATGTCGCCTCAGACGCAGCGTCCATCATCACTGACAGCCGTCCTGTAGAAGGACAGTGATTTGTCCACCAGAGGGCAGCGTAGAGTTAAGCATAGTTGTAGAAGTTGTGATGTCATAGCGAGGCAGTGATGTCATCGCCACATGTGGGCAGCGATGATTTTTAGGATTTTGCTTCGCTTCTTTTCGCCTTGGTTGTGTCCACAGACATTTGTCAGGTCCTTTACAGCTACACCGCCCCCTTTGGTGTCCGGTGGTACTGATCCGTCTCGTCCGGGACCAGTTTCTGAAAAACTGTACAAACACAAACATAATGAATGCTGAGAACAGACAATAGGCTCCAACCCACTTCAACCTGTAACGGGACATTCATGTTACATGTTATTCTGGGTACCAAACTCTACAGCACCATCTAGTGGACTGGAGGAGGGACTGATTCTATTAGTCTGGTACCAAAAAGCTCAGTCCATGTTTTTAATCTACAGAATAAGATATGGGTTCTTGGCATTCATGTATAAATCATCCAAAGAGTTCTGTGAGAGTCAACCCGTTTGGGTCAGCATTTACCTCACATGTCTGCATGGTTCCCTCTGGCTCCGCCCACCTCCATAGGTGACTCTAAATGTTTCATAGTTGTGACTGTTTTTTTGTCTCTATGTGATGAAGTGTCTGTCAGGATGAACCCTGACTCTAGAATAAGCTCCGCCCCCTTCGAATCCTGAACAGGAAGAACGTAGTTTAATGTGTGTGTGTGCGTGTGTGTGTGTGTGTGTGTTCCAGACTGACACTGGAGATGTGTGTTACTGCTGCTCCCTCTCCCCCCCCTCTGAATGCCCAGAGGAGAAGCTGCTGGAGCTCCACCCTGCTCCTTCCTGCAGCACCATGAGGATCATGCTGAAGGTACGCCACACACCCACACCCACACCCACACACACACCCACACCCACACCCACACACACACCCACACCCACACACACACTCACACACAGATGAAGCTGTTTTTGTTGGAAATCTGGTCTCCTTGGTCCTGGTCTCTCCCAGAAGGTCCTGTTTGCTCTGTGTGCTCTGAACGCTCTGACCACAGCGGTTTGTCTGATGGCTGCTGCCCTCCGGTACCTGCAGATCTTCACCACCAGGACCAGAACCTCCTGCATGGTAGGATTACATGACTGCCATCACCTCGTACCCCACAAAGAGGACTAAATGATCTATAAGATCTAGAAGAACCAGGAATTAGATCACAGGAACATCTAATGACTGAACAGGGAGGTAGATCAAACCGGAGGCTGGGTCCAGTTCAGGTTCAATCATTAGAACCATGTTTGGTTCTACCCTGTCTCCCAACCTCAGCTCAGGTAGAATCAACCCTCATCTAGAACATCACAGGCTCTGATTGGTCCGTCAGGTCAGCGGGTCTGACCTACGTTTCGAACCTCTCATCCAAGAGTCTTCCTCAAAGTACCGAATGAAATATTTTGATTTGTAATTAAGACTGTTTATGTCCGGATCAGAACCATCAGATTGTTACTTTAGAACTGCAGGTTTTCATCATGTGACCAAACACTGACCCTGTGTGTGATGTCACGGGTCTCTGCTCTCTGATAGGACGAGCCCAGAGCCACGCTGGAGGAAAGAGGGGGTCCAGCACCTGTCCAGGACCCTGATGAGTTTGTGCCACCAGCCCCTCCCCCCTCCTACTTCTCCACCTTCTACTCATACACACCACGCCTGGCCCGCCGGTAACACACGCACACAAACACAAACACTAGCTAATTAGATGACATCATCAGCTCAGCCATCACATGACATCACCTGACATCACATGACTCTCTGTTCGACCCGCTCCAGGATGCTGAGGGACAACGTGGTTCCTCACCCTCACGCCTACGGGGCTCCACCCATCAAGGGGGTAGAGGTCTTCTGTCCATCAGACCCCCCGCCGCCATATGAGACAGTTGCTGGAGGCTCCACCCATCCGGTCACAGAGGTAGGGTCAGAGGTCACCTGTTGTCCAGGTGAGACTGAAGCCGAACTCTGAACTAGAAAACATTTCAAAAGCAAAAATATAAATTCGGTCTACGCTGAGGGGGTATAAAATTTGAAAAAGTTCCACATTAACAAAAAGGATCTGCAGGGGCGACAAGAAAGTTCCATAATAATAATAATTATAATAATAAAAGTTCTACCGTCTGTTTCAGCACACAGAACTGGCTCTGACAGAAGTGACCTTTGACCCCACCCCCTCCCCACCTGCAGCCTCTAGTCCAGGTAGGAACAAATGTCCTGTATCTTCCTCATCAGGCTGTACTTACTGGCTGCTTCACCACCTGTGTGGAAACATCATCAGCCATATCATTATAACCACCGACTAATAGTGAACACCGGGTTACCATGGTTACCTGTCAGTGGGTGGGATGGCAGTGTTATCTGATTCCACAGAAGATCTACTGTCGCAGAAACTGCTGAAGATGTTGAAGTTGGTTCTGGTACTAATGAATCAGAACACACTGACAATACTGAGCTTTTCTGGTGGTAAGAAGAGAACCTTTCATAATGTGAGGCAGGTGGTTGTAATGTTCTGGTTGATGGGGGAAGGAATGGTCTGAATGATTTTGTGTTTGGTGTAAAACCTGAATGAAACCGAACCTGATCCTTTAGGGTTTGGATCAGTCAGCCATCTTCAGTGTGATGTCATCATGGGTATGTTTGAGGCTCCGCCTCTTGTTCTAATGGTGCCCTTCTGTTTTAGACACGAGTCCCTCGCCATCACGAGCTGATCTGCTGCAAAACGCTCCAGCTCTGATCCCACAGAGGAGAGCCAGGGTCCGCCGCTCCAACAGTGACCCGGTTCTGATGGACATCAGCGCTAAAGGTTAGACACTCTAACCCTATCTTTTTCTGGGATGAGAGGAGAGACCAGCCTTTAGCTCCTCCCACTGATTTACATCAGGTAGCTCCTCATGTGGTTGGAGATGGTCAGGTGGGGGGTGGAGGGGTTGGAGGAGGCGGTAGAGGAGAGAGAGTGAAGGTCACAGATGATTGGCTGAAAGAGAAAAAATGATATGATGTGAGTGGGTGAAACAGGAAATGAGGTTGTAGCGTCTGAAGTTAGGATGGAGGACATGAGCAGAGAGAAGATGGTCCTCCTGACTGATCATCTGACGCTGATGGATTTAGTGCTTAGGGTCAGGATGATTGACATAAATAAAGACTTGTTTTTGTTGTTTAAACCGGCTTGACTCTGGATCATCTTCTTCATCTCTCTAGTTCAGAGCAGCCTTGAGGCTCCTCCTCCTCAGACCACAGACTCCTCCACACAAACATCTCAGCCCACCCTCACCTCCCAAACTCAAGCTCACGTCACACTGCGAAGAGGCAGGACGCCGCGCCGGCCCCGCCCCTCCTCCATGGTGGACTATCAGAGCTACAGGCACACCCAGCAGCTGGTCCAGAAAATCCTGGACCAGCCAGCGGCGCAGGGCCTGAACCCCGAAGTCCAGGAGCTGGTGGACAGCATCCGGAACGTCCTGCAGTCTGACCAGGAGCACATGGAGGAGGCGGTACGCTGCGCCAGCTACATCGAACAGGTACCAGTTTATCCCAGTCCATCTGGGAGCCATCCCATAATACACTGCTCAAAAAACATTAAGAGAACTCCTTGAACCCACTGATGGAAACCAGAACCATGGACCAATTGATGGAGACCAGAACCATGGACCCACAGATGGAGACCAGAACCATGAACCCACTGATGGAGACAGTATGGTCCCACTAGAGAACGTTGGACCTGCATGCCACCGTAATGGGGTCTGGTTCTGACAGTCTGGTAGGACACATCACACAAGTAGCTGCTGGAGGTAATTCTGTAGGGATGTACTTCCTCCTGGTCTTCCTCACTCTGAGCAGATGGTCCTGGTCTACTGCTGGTTGTGTCCCTCCACGGACCTCTCCTGGTCCTGGTGTCTCCTACACGTTCTACAGACTGTGTTGGGAGACACAGCAGACCCTTCTTCTGACGGTTTGGATGTTCTGGAGGAGCTGGACTACTCTGTAAACATGAATGGTGCTGCAGATACCACATCATGGTACCAGAACAGACAAGGACACCAGCCAAATGAAGAATTTGAGAAGAATTAATCAGGAACCATCAGAAATGTCCCAGAACCTTTTTGGTGGTTGTCCTGCTGTTGCCTCTGCGGTCCATCTGGTGCCCCTTCCATTTTCACCAAAGCAGCTGAAACTGATTCAGATTCGCTTAGAGATTTCTGACCGGACAGATCCAGATCAAAAAACGATTAACTGATCCATCCATATCTCTGATCCAGACCCCAGAGGTTTAACTGATCCAGACCCCAGAGGTTTAACTGATCCAGACCCCAGAGGTTTAACTGATCCAGACCCCAGAGGCTTAACTGATCCAGACCCCAGAGGTTTAACTGATCCAGACCCCAGAGGCTTAACTGATCCAGATCCAGGAAGTTTGACTGACACCTGTCGGACTGGGAGGGTTCAGGGTTCCTCTGATGTTCTTGAGCAGTGTTCACATGAAGGTCTCTGTGTTCTCATTAATCATCAGAGGGTCTCAGGCTTGTTGACCTTTGACCTCCATCAAAAACAAACACTTTGGTTTGGTGTTATATTCTGATCTTCCTGTTTGCATTCAGGTCTTCTCAGACTCAAAGACGGGTCCCAGTCTACCCAAACCTCCGGATCAGCATCCAGCAGGAACCTCCTCCCAGACTTTCCCTCGCCCCCCCAGAAGAAGACCCGGTCTGCTGCACCTTCAGAGCTGCGGCGATCTGAGCTCCTTCACCTGCGCCGCCATCGACTCTCATGACCGGCGAGGAACCGGTAGAAAAGCAGGGAGGGGGGCGGGATCAAGAGCGGCTTCCCGCACCAGAACCCACCAAGAACCTCCTGAACGGCCTCACAGCCTGATCGGAGTCTTCAGGGAGACTGTGCTATAAAACAACAGGGAGGGGGGGGGGCAATACAGATCTATGCTGTGTGTGTGTGTGTGTGTGTGTGTGTGTGTGTGTGTGTGTGTGTGTGTGTGAGTGTGTGTGTCTGTTTGATGCTTAATGAAGATTCTAAAATATGTTTATTCTGCTAAATCTAATAAAAAAAACGTGTCAGAGGTAAAAAAGTCACATGTGTCGATTCAAACAGGAAACTTTCAATTTTTTCATCTGAAAAGCTGAAAATTACAGTAAAGATCTCATCGGATCTAATCGGATTCTACCAGATTTCACCGGATCTCATTAAATCTCAGCAGATTGAATCAGATCCCAACAGATCTCAGACTCCATCAGTATCACAGTGTTGTTGTCTTCTGAGGCTGGATGCTGTTCTTGCTGATGACTGCGGTCTCTGAGATGAGTCAGCTGTTCATCAGCAGCAGGCACTGGGTGTAAAGGTGAAGGTCGATGACCTGCTTAGGGTGACACCTGTGAGAGGTTGGAACCATCTAAGTGAACTTCTCAGGAAGCATCTCAGGAACCACATCA
The DNA here is from genome assembly GCA_037951165.1 of Lophius americanus. Lineage (NCBI taxonomy): Eukaryota > Metazoa > Chordata > Actinopteri > Lophiiformes > Lophiidae > Lophius > Lophius americanus. The sequence continues at coordinate 64,188 of JBBDHG010000410.1, forward strand.
GGGACCATCTCAGGAACCCCCTCAGAAGAACCACATGAAGAACAGCTGATTTCATTGATGCTTAGCTCAATCACTCTGTCTAGTGGCGCTGAACACATCTCCTGAACCTTCCCGGTCAGAACAGGCGACTGTAGGATCTCCATCCTGCCAGCCTCAGGTATCTGCTACACTCTCAATCAGCAAAAAAATGTGCCAGGGTTCCTCTCAGAACCTCAGAACGAGAGGAGGAGGGGCTCACTGAACTTTCCCAGTTAGTTATGACCACTTTCCACACTTTAGATATCCAAACTGATTCTGGCTCCATGCCAAACTTCATCTTCTCTGAGGTTTCTCCTTGGATTCAACTCAATGCTATATTTTCTCATGCTCCGCCCTTCAGCTCCTCCCAGCCTGGATCAACATAATAACAATAATAATAATAATACATTTCATTTATAATGCCTAGCCATCCATTAAATATAAGTCAGCCTTATAAATAGTCTTCAAACCTTTGGTACCTCCTCTGCATCTTAAGGTTGTTTTTAATAGTTCTTCTGTGGAACCATCTAAAAACAAGATAGCTCACCCAGAGTCTTCATGACGTCACGGGTATTAATGCAGTAACCACCCCCAGCTGCTCCAGAGACTAGACCTCTACCCAGGTCCAACCCAACACCACAAAACATTTACAAACCAGCGAGGCACAAGGGTCAGGAGTGTAAAGTTAACAGGAAGTGGCTTTAGCTCCAAAACATTTGATACCATCATGTGACAACTTACCTTCTGCTCCAAAAAGAAAACACCTCCAACCATGTCCAGGTGCTGCTCTCTCGCCACTAATGAGGCAAAAACCACAGCAAGCACAATAGAGATGTTTTATTGTTGTACTTCCTGTTACAAACAATCTGTTACAAAGATGTTTTATTGTTGTACGTCCTCTTACAAACATTTTGGTACAGAGATGTTTTATTTTTGTACTTCCTGTTACAAACATTTTGGTACAGAGATGTTTTATTTTTGTACTTCCTGTTACAGACATTTTGGTACAGAGATGTTTTATTTTTGTACTTCCTGTTACAGACATTCTGCTACAGAGATGTTTTATTCTTGTACTTCCTGTTACAAACAATCTGTTACAAAGATGTTTTATTGTTGTACGTCCTGTTAAAAACATTTTGGTACAGAGATGTTTTATTTTTGTACTTCCTGTTACAAATATTTTGGTACAGAGATGTTTTTATTGTTGTACTTCCTGTTACAGACATTCTGCTACAGAGATGTTTTATTCTTGTACTTCCTGTTACAAACATTTTGGTACAGAGATGTTTTATTTTTGAACTTCCTGTTACAAACATTTTGGTATAGAGATGTTTTATTCTTGTACTTCCTGTTACATTCTGGTACATGGACGTTTCAGAGTTGTACTTCCTGTTACAAACATTTTGGTACAGAGATGTTTTATTCTTGTACTTCCTGTTACAGACATTCTGCTACAGAGATGTTTTATTGTTGTACTTCCTGTTATCATTTTGGTACAGAGATGTTTTATTCTTGTCCTTCCTGTTACAGACATTCTGCTACAGAGATGTTTTATTGTTGTACTTCCTGTTATAATCATTTTGGTACAGAGATGTTTTATTGTTGTACTTCCTGTTACATTCTGGTACATGGACGTTTCATTGTTGTACTTCCTGTTACAAATTTTCTGCTACAGAGATGTTTTATTGTTGTACTTCCTGTCACAAACTTTCTGCTACAGAGATGTTTTATTATTGTACTTCCTGTCACAAACATTCAGTTATAGTGGTGTTTTTTTTATTTGTCGTACTTCCTGTTACAAATATTCTGCTACAAACGCATCACAGGAAGAAGCTCACCAATAAATAAATGTTGCTGCAGTTTTACAGTATTTTTAGAAGCTTTTATTTTGTAGACACAGACTGTTTACGTTTACATTCAGAAGGAGTGTCTAAGAAATTAACCGCCATCAGTTTCCAGGTTTTCTGGTCGGCGCAATCAGAGGGAAACGCCACACAGATTGATGATGTGCTCTAGCTGGTCAAACAACGATGATATCACACGGTTTCCTACGTTCCTCTCACAGTCTTCAGAGGTTCTAAGGACCAAAACCTAAACATAGAACCTTCACATAGTGGTCTACAGAGTCCGTCTCTGAGCTGGTCTGTTTCAAGATGGAGTCACAGCGAGCACACTTGAGGTCCGGACAGAGATCAAGGTTCAGAAGAGGAGGAAGCAGTAAGGCCAAGCTCCATGGATGAGGAGGAAGCAGCGGGATCTATTTATGGAATCGTGCCGGCTGAGAGGCTGAACCCTGAACTCTGAACTCAGAGAGGGTCTCAGGGGTTTGTAATGAAGGTGGAGACACCAGGGGCGGCGCTCCAGATTCTAGATTCTAGCAGTCAATGGGGGGCCAGAGGGCATTCCAGGGAGGATGAGGGACTCAAACTAACAACCCTCTATCGCTGCACTAGTCTAAAAACCGATCCTGGGCTCTCGCTGGACTCAGTGGACGATGTAGGATCTTTGGTGGTTTTATATGTGGAGGGTAGAATCAGACCTTTACTTTGAAGGGGTCGGGATCTGCGACAGGAAGTTGATCATTCTTTTTTTTAATATCCATTTATCATCTGCTCTGATGTTTACATGTTTATGTTTACTTCTGATGACGTCACAGCTCAGTTGCCAGTCTACTGCCCACTCACTTCCTGTTTGTACCTCCACAAGGGGGGTTGGGGGTGGGGACCAGCGACGGGTTTTTGGAGGGTTTTGCTGGATGACGATGGCCACGAGTTTGGTCCTATGAAGCAACGACTAAAGGAACAAGCCAAAGGGATGGGGAAGAAGTCACCGGCGGCGTTCTGACAGTGAGGTCAGAGGTCAGCAGCAGGTCAGAATCTCGGTCCATGGGAGGGGGGGGCACTAGTAGGTGTGTGAAGTCTGCTTAAATGTAAACAGGCTGCTCCTGGGCGGTCAGCAGGCGGTACATGGCTGCAGGCATCGTCTTCATGTGGATCTGAGACAGACAACAACAAACGTGTCAGAACCGGGTTCAGAAGATTCTTTTGGATGCTGGATCAGAACCAGGATCAGAGGATTCTGTTTGGTTCTGGATCTCCTCTGACCACATGCAGTCGATCCAGACGCCCCATCAACCGTTTTATGAGTATTTATCCATACCTGACATTAAAGCTGCTGAACCCAGAGGCTCTGGGTCTAGACTATAGCGGGTAAGGTTCTGTTATCTGGACCGGGTTCTGTTCTGCACTCACCTCTCCCACAGCGCTGGACAGGATGTGGACGATCTTCTCGTGGGGCATGGCCACCACGCTCTGGCTATTGATCTCGATGATGCGGTGACCCACTCGGACCCCGCCTCGCTCAGCGATGCCCCCCCGCATCAGGCTGCAGATCTGTTGAGGGGACACAAGTAATCCTGTTGGTTTGACCGGATCAGCGTAAGGAGACCTGTGGGGTTATAGATTACCCACAATGCCATTCTGGACGCTGAAGCCCAGCTGGTAGCGGAGGTCCGGCCGTCTGATGAGTACGGTGGTCACCGGGGGACATCTGACGATGTTCAGCTTGATCCGAGACTGGTTCTTCAGAGCCTTCAGGAGGAAAGTTGGTTCATGTCACTACAGATGGATGATGTCATACATGTGATGTCATCGATGGTTGGCGCTGAATGTTCACCATTTACAGTACGGTATAAATTACAGTAATTAATGAGCTGGTGAGATGCAGGTATGATACAGAGTGAGATAAAGGTTAAGATACGGAGTGAGAGGGTGATATGCATGAGATAATGGTGAGATAGAGGTTAAGATACGGAGTGAGAGGGTGATATGCATGAGATAATGGTGAGATAGAGGTTAAGATACGGAGTGAGACGGGTCAGATACAAGGTGAGATGCAGGAATGAGATACAGGGGGGGACAGGAGTGAGATGGGGTGAGATAGTGTAAGACACAGGAATCAGATAAGGGTGAGACGTGAGCGTGACATGGTGTAGTGTCAATGTGATGATGTCATAATGACGTCATACCTTGATGATGCTCTGACAGGTGGACAGCGGCAGTCCAACCAGACTGGTTCCGTTGATGGACATGATCTGGTCTCCGATGTTGAGTCTGCCACTCCTCTCCGCTGGACCAGCATGCATCATGTTGGCGATGATGACGGTGGGCAGGATGGAGCCCCACCCACTCTCCACAATGACCACGCCCAGAATCTCCCCTTTAGCTTTCTCTATCAACACCTGTGGTCGGTGGGCGGAGTCAGTAGTAAAATAAATCCGTCAGAATTAAACCCGGATGTATCTATTGTATCTCGCCGTGTGGCGGCGCCATATGAGCTGGCGTTGTGACCTCTGAGCTCTACTCACGTCTTTGCAGTTCTCAGACTTGGAGAAGTGGATCAGGTCGTCGTTGTACATGTCCTGGGTGTTGAGAAGGTCGCTGTACTCCTTCTGGCTCAGGTCCTCTGGGTTGATGCCGTTGGCCCGCAAGAACTCCTGGTAGGCTACGCTGAAGGCTTGGCCGATGGACTGGGCGATGAGCTGGGCCTAGAGGACAGGACATGTCAGCGAGGTTAAAGGTCATGGTACAGACTGGGTACCGCCGCTGCTGGACTCACGTCTTCAGACTCAAACACGTGACAGATCATCTTGTACTGGCGCTTGCTGTCAGGGTCCGACGCCTCCACATTCTCCTGAGAGTCGGGTCGGGGCATCCTTCGCCGTGCCATCAGAACCACGATGTTTCCGATGTCAGCAATGTAGGAGATGGTCCGCAAAGGGTGGTCCATCATGGTCTCCTGGTGGTCAGAACCAGAACTTATATCAGCCAGGCTCATCTGCTTTAATCCATACAGGATGTGACTACTTGATTGTGGGTTCCATAAACCTCAATCAAGTGTTTAGATGAAGGTCCGAGTGGAGTTCAGATGTGGAGTCAGAGGACGTACCTGTGAGTCAGCGTTGAGAACTTTGATTCTCTGGGTGGAGATGAAGAGATCCACCTCAGTCATGGGCTGAGGGTCTCCTTCAGGGGTCTGCACACATACAGGCACATGACGGCATCACTAAACGCACTCACAACTTCAGGAAGCACGTGATCAGCCTGAAGTCACGTGATCAGCCTTAAGTCACGTGATCAGCCTTAAGTCACGTGACCAGCCCGAAGTCACGTGACCAGCCGAAGTCACGTGACCAGCCTGAATTCACGTGATCAGCCTGAAGTCACGTGACCAGCCTGAAGTCACGTGATCAGCCTGAAGTCACGTGATCAGCCCGAAGTCACGTGACCAGCCTGAAGTCACGTGATCAGCCTGAAGTCACGTGATCAGCCTGAAGTCACGTGACCAGCCTGAAGTCACGTGATCAGCCTGAAGTCACGTGACCAGCCTGAAGTCACGTGACCAGCCTGAAGTCACATGATCAGCCTGAAGTCACGTGACCAGCCTGAAGTCACATGATCAGCCTGAAGTCACGTGACCAGCCTGAAGTCACGTGACCAGCCTGAAGTCACGTGACCAGCCTGAAGTCACGTGACCAGCCTGAAGTCACATGATCAGCCTGAAGTCACGTGATCAGCCTGAAGTCACGTGATCAGCCTGAAGTCACGTGATCAGCCTGAAGTCACATGATCCCTCCTACTGACTCAGAGTGGATTCATGGCACGACTGTGGAGCAGACCTTCAGAAGACACCATTTCAACGTAGAAACAAGTTGTTGAGTCCGAACTAACATTTTCCAACGTGTCATGACTCACCAATGTCCCCATCCTGGCTCAGATATGTGCTTAACTTGTTCCCTACCATGTCACAAACAAGTCCCCAACCTGTCTTTACCATTTCCCCAACGTGACCCCAGCCTGTGACTAACATGTCCCCAAAATATCCCCAGCCTGTGACTAACATGTCCCCAAAATATCCCCAGCCTGTCACTAACATGTCCCCAAAATATCCCCAGCCTGTGACTAACATGTCCCGAATAAGACCCTAACATGTCCCGATCATGTCCCCAACCTTTCACCAACAAGAGGAGACAAGTCGCGGTACCTGCTTCCTGTTCTGGGCCAATTTCTGGGCCGTCTGCCAGACATGCAACAAGCAGAAGAGAGAGATGGATTAGAACCCAGTTAGAACCGGGTTAGAACTGGACACAAGAGATCCGCTTCATCCCATGTCAGATATTCTGGAGCATCATGGATCACTATGAAACTACGAGCTCACAGACAGCATGACTGTTGGATGTTTACTGTTAACGACAATACAAAGATGGACAGGCAGGACAGACAGACAGACAGACAGACAGATGGACAAGCAGGACAGACGGACAGACAGACAGATGGACAGGCAGACAGACAGACAGACAGACAGATGGACAAGCAGGACAGACGGACAGACAGACAGATGGACAGGCAGGACAGACAGATGGACAGGCAGGGCAGACAGACAGACAGACGGACAGATGGACAGGCAGACAGACAGATGGACAGGCAGGACAGACAGATGGACAGATGGCCAGGCAGACAGACAGACAGACAGATGGACAGGCAGGACAGACAGATGGCCAGGCAGGACAGACAGACAGACGGACAGATGGACAGGCAGGACGGACAGATGGACAGGCAGGGCAGACAGACAGACAGACGGACAGATGGACAGGCAGACAGACAGACAGATGGACAGGCAGGACAGACAGATGGACAGATGGCCAGGCAGGACAGACAGACAGATGGACAGGCAGGACAGACAGACAGATGGACAGGCAGGGCAGACAGACAGAAAGACGGACAGGCAGGACAGACAGATGGACAGGCAGGACAGACAGATGGACAGACAGATGGACAGGCAGGACAGACAGATGGACAGGCAGGACAGACAGATGGACATGCAGAACAGACAGATGGACAGACAGATGGACAGATGGACAGGCAGGACAGGTGGACCTTGATACGGCTGACGGCCTCCTGGGCCTGCATCATGCGGATGTTCTTGGAGGGCGTCTTGTCTGATAGCAGCTGGGTGGAGCCCAGGTAGTTGGCGGCGAATATGATGCCATCGATCAGGTCCTCTGGGTCACATGGTCCTGGAACTGTAAGGGGGGAGGAGGGGTCAGTCTAACATAGAACACTTGTCCCCGCCCACTTTAGACTCACATCATAACAGATCACATGGTTTGGATTTGGTGAATTTCCTGTTTCTCGTCCTTAACGCTTCTCCTCTCTGATTGGTTGCACCTGTGTCTTTTATCGGTACCCCAATTCAGGGGTCGCATCCTTCAGAGACCATGCGGGTATTTCAGGAAAGCAGTTTCAGTGGAAACTCTGAGTTAGTTAAGCCTGAGATGAGCTAAACTCCGGACTTTCGTTCCATAAAGCGGGATTAGTTAAGCTTGGAGTCAGTCACCGCGGTAACTTACTCTCTGAACCTAACCTGCTGGCTGTTGGGTTAACTTCAACAAAGCCTGAGTTTGTTCCTGACTCCTCCTCCTCCTGAGCCTGAAGCAGAGCTGTCAGTCACAGATCCAAATACCTGCTGGTGATGGGCTAAAATAAATAACGTCCCTGCTGCTGGACTAACATTGTGCCCGTCCTGCTGGACCTCCAGTCCAAACTTCCACGCCGCCCCGTGAGCGAGGACGCGGCACTCACCTTCTACGTATGTGGGGAAGGAAGCGAGGCTCCTCCTGGACTGTAGGAGACAGAGATAAACATGAGTGAACATGAGTGAGCAGGAGATAAAGGAACCTCGGTGAAGGTGTCATCACACCCCGGTACCAGAAAGATGATGAACCCACTTCTTTGCTGGACGGAGACGAGTCGGCGGCGTCTTCCTGCAGCAGATGGCGGCTGGACGACTCGGCTCCTGGAGGGGACGGCGAGCCGGAACACGGAGACTGTGAAGAAGTCACGTGTTAGAGGAACAAATAACACGTGAGCGCGTGAAACAATTTGACTAACAACCATCAGCCATAACATTATAAACTTTTATAACATCCTTACACTTGTCCATTTCTCCTCAGTGCAAAATATTCACCTGCTGGCTAAAATGTCCCGCCCACTGACAGGTAACCATGGTAACCAGATAATATGTCCCGCCCACTGACTGGTAACCATGGTAACCAGATAATATGTCCCGCCCACTGACTGGTAACCAGGGTAACTCTGTATTATTCAGGGGTTATAATATTATGGCTGGTTGGTATAAAGACTGATGGAGTTCTGAGAGGAGGTCAAAGGTTACTCTGAGAGGCACGACATGTCCTCACAGAGAAACAGACCCGCAGGTCCAATAAACGGCAGGCTTCCTCTTCGTCCAATCAGATTCATTCATGGAGAGGAGGAATCAGGACGCCACGCCCTATTTCCTTGATTTACCTTCTAGGATTGGGTTGTCACTAGGCAAAAAAATGCATCGGGGCTGATGTTTCTTGACTCCGCCCCTCCATCCCGACACAACACAGCCTGAGTAGCAACAGCGCTAATTCAGACCATTGTATGAACCTGAGGAAATGCAGGTTTGTTTTCAGTTGAGAGATAGATGTCTTCATCAGCTTGTAGCAGTCAGCAGCCAGTAGGAGTCAGCAGGTAGTAGGAGTCAGCAGGTAGTAGGAGTCAGCAGCTAGTAGCAGTTAGCAGGTAGTAGGAGTCAGCAGCTAGTAGCAGTTAGCAGGTAGTAGGAGTCAGCAGCTAGTAGCAGTCAGCAGGTAGATGCAGTTAACAGCTACTAGCGGTCAGCAGCTAGTAGCAGATGTGAAAGCTGATCTGGGAGCTGGTGACATTCTGTCTTAGATGTCAGTTACAGATCGGAGCAGGACCAAAAACATCGCAGCTCCATGTCAGTACCAACCGGTGGAGGTGAAATGAGACGAGACATGAAGATATGAGATAAGATGAGATATGGTGAGATGAGATCTAATAAGATGAGATTAAGGTGAGATAAGAGATAAGTTGAGTTGAGAAGAGGTGAAACATAGGGTATAAGAAACTATGAGATTCCATCTTCGTCACTCAAACCGTCACTTCAGCTCTCAGATGAATAAAACCATAAACTCCTCCAGCGTCCACACCTCATGTCCTTGAGCTCCACGCTCTCCAGGGTCTCCATGTTTGGGGTCTTTCTGCTGCTCCTGCCTGGCTTCTTCCTCCTCCAGCTTTTCTGCCTGAAACATCCAGAAGTTCTCCATGTCTCTCGGCGACGAAGACTGAGGCTGGTCTCTGTGGCGCCGAGGGTGGCGGCGTGGTTAAACCTGACGCCGGGTTCTAATGTCGGGTCCAGTTTCACCCTAGATCAGGTATCAGGACTCATCAGTGAGTCACGGGCTTTGGATCAGAGTCTGTGACATCGTCATTGATCTTCATCAGGTCAACCCACGACACCTTCACCACTGACCCTCGTCACGTTGGTCTACATCGTCTATATCAACATTAAAAACGGCGGTGGGAGGGGCTATTAATGTTCTGATGATGGTGTTCACGTCTGTCTGTTCCAAGATCCGCGCTGAATTATTCATCTCACCCCCTTCCTCACCCCTAAATTATTAATGTTGAGGAGGGAGGGGGTGACAGCAGGGGGGGTAAGGGGGGGGGGGGGGGGGGGGGGGGGTCTAAATCAACGTGTTTCCATTAAAAATGTAGATCTAGGTCTGATTTGCCATAGAAGGTGAATCTCACCTGTTTCCCTGTGTGGAGAGCTGCCGAGTTATTTGGCCACGCCCATTCAGCTCTGACCACACCCACACTGCTCTACCTTTACTGCATGTTCTAAAAATAGACTGATGAGGTCATGTGACCCAGCTGTGTCTCACTAAACACCTGCGGTTAAACAGGAAAACGAGCAATAACCAACCTCCCAACAACAGAGGCTCCGCCTCAAATCGTAGGTCATATTGTTGAGAAGGTCACATGACGGCGATCCCGAGACGTTGCTGAAATAATTGATGTATAGTTTGGCCAGATTAAGTAAAGAAACATTCTCTTTAGATTGTATTAAAAAACTGGAGTTTACATTGGAAGTCAATAAGCAATTTGGTGGACCACTCTGCGTCCTAGGTCCACTAAAGTCCAAACCATCAGGTTGTTTGGTTCCATTCCGGTATGAAACCAAGCAGAACAAATTGTCCTACGTTTTGATGTGTCGATCAGAGATGAGGAGTCAGAGTTGTGGGAATTATGGCAGGTTATTTCGAAAATTTCCAGACGACTTCTCAGCTCCTCTCCACTCTAACGTTAGGAGAACACACTCTAGTGCAGTGCAATACACACTCATCATAAATCCAGAAACGATGCAAAAATAACCTTGAACCTTGACACATAATAACAACAACAACAATAACAATAATAATAATAATAATAATAAATACCGCGATTACTGTGATATTTATCAGACGACCAGAGCGGTGACCGCCAGCGCCCACTTTGCTCCATGATTGAATCTCATTGGATGAAAAGAAAACCATGTGGCGTCCCTCTCAGAGCTCTGTGTCAGTGTTACCTATTCGTGACCTCCAGAACAAACATCTCACCCTAAGAGCTGCCATGTTCTCCCATAATTCCCTGCAGAGCGGAGGTACTTACGTCGACCCCTGGTGGCTGCAGCTCACACTCTGCTGAGGGACTCAGGTCCTGCCTCATGACCCATATTGGCTCCTTGGGCTCGTCAGGGGTGTAAGGAGACCTGATGGTTCGGTTCTTCACCTCCTCAATGGCCTCCTTAATGTCCTTGATGGCGAGGGAAATGGCATCCCTCTTCTCCTGACTGCTCCTCACAGGTTCTTCCTGACTCCTCCTCACTGGTTCCTCTGGAGTTTCTTCAGCTTGTCTTCTGGCTGCCTTTCCTCGGTTTGCCGACTTCTCTTTTGGTCCCGAGTGCGTTTGGACCTCCGGTTGGGGTTTGTCATCATCCTGTGGGGACTCACTTTCTTCTTCTATGGTGATTCCAGCAGCACAGTGGACACTTTGGGAGCTGAGGAGGTCCTCCTCCTGGTCGCAGCTGTCTGCTCGGGGGTACGGAGCAAACTCCGCCTCCTTCTCTGGGCTGTCCGACTCGCCGTCTGAGCGTTCGTCGTAGTGGCGAAGGCGGGAGCCCACAGCCTCCCGCTGATGGTAGGCTCCGCCCACCCTGCCTTCAAGCAGCTGAAACCCCGCCTTCCTCTGTTGGAGGGTCTCTGTGTCGTCTGCTGCTGATGTGACTGATGACGGAACGTCACAGATTTCCTCGTAGACATGCTCAGAGAGGGAATAAAGGTCATACGGCTCGGAGTAGGCGGAGTCTAAAGGTCCAGCCTCGGAGTAGGCGGGGTCTAAAGGATCAGCATCTAAATTGTCCAAGCTCTGCTCGGCCGGGACACCGGCTTCTCCCTCAGGATTGCTGAGAGGCTGGGCGTAGACGTAGTTGGAGTAACCAGCTATCAGCATCTCTTCTGCTCCGTCTGGTCTCTGGGGGTTCTGGATACAGGGCGCGGGGTCCTCTGAGGGGGGCGGGGGGTCCTCTGAGGGGGGCGGGGCTTGAGGTGGGTGGGGTTGTGGGTGGAGATGCTGCTGTTCAGCCTCAGCGCTCTCAGTGTACCCCTCTGCCTCCGGCCGGAGCTGGACCCCATAGTTCCCTGTCTCATCCTCCGCCTCCGGTTGCCCCTCGGGCTCCAGTGACGTCATCACCAGAGCGTCGTCCCCCTCGGCCCGGTCCGTATGGGTGTGGAAGCCACTTTCAGTGCTGGCGGAGCGGGCCAGAACTGAATCATCCCTCTCCCGCTCATCCTCCTGGCTCAGCTGGGCCTGGAGCAGCTTCTCTTGTCTTTCCGCCTCTCTCCGCTCCCGCTGCCGGTGCCGCTGCTGTTGGGCTCGGATCCGGGCCTCGCTGTCCCCCTGTCTGCGGTACCGTGTCACGGCGGGGCGGGGAATGGGCTGGGACGGCTGGGGCTGTGGAGATTGAGCTCTGAGCTGCAGCTCCATGTCCTGCTCCTCCTGTGGTCGGCGTGGTGGTGGAGCCCGGGTTCTAGTGCCAGAACCTCTTTCAGCGGGAGCTTCACAGCGTCTGTAACGCTTCTCCTGACTGCTGCTGGTTCCTGACCGACTACTGCCGGTACCCGGGCGACTGCTGCTGGTACCGGACCGACTGCTGTCGGGCCTTTGACGAGGGGCATCATCTGTCTCCTCCATCATCTCCTGGCCAAGTTCTGTCTCCCGGTGGGTCATGGTGTCTGGTTCTGGTTGGTTCAGAGGAATCAGGGAAATAGTTCAGTCACCAGCCGATGCATGAATGAAGTCAGGATAAAACCTGCGACAGAAAGGAGGAAGAAAGAAACTGTAAATATAAACTGTAGACCCGACCCAAAAACACGTAAGACGGTCCGCCAAACAGCAGAACTTTTCCTGAAAGGAACCAGTTGGTGATCCAAAGTCACAGTAGCAGAACCATGAAACTTATTCATTTCAACCCAGCATGTCAGGAGGTCACTACATCCGTCCAGAACCAGGAGCCCAGCAAGTGGGCTCAGTTCTCTGACTGGTCCTCTAGAAGAACACCTCCAGAACCTCTCTGAACATCTTGGACCTCATGAGGATTGGCAGCAGACATGAGGAGATATTCCTCTGCTAAATTATGCTTTACAACAATCAGCCAATACATTATAACCATCAGTCAAATACTGTGTAGCTCTGACCCATGGAGGCCTGTGGGGTATTCTAAGAACCGGGCTTAACAAAGTCGGAGTTCAGCGCTTTAATTAGCTCATGAGAGTTTATATATTTAAAAAGAAAAGAGAAACGCAGCTTCATCAGAAGGAGAGAAAACTCCTCATCCTCATCACTCCTCCTCACTCCTCAAAGAGTTTCCCCTCATCTCAGGCCCAGAGTTTCTACTAAATCCACTTCCTGATACCCCCCCTGGACTCCAGAAGGTCTCTGAAGGTTCTGCTGTGGTATCTGGTACCAAGCAGTCAGCAGCAGATTGTTTAAGTCCTGGAGGTTGTGAGGTGGAGCCTCCATGGATCAGAACTTGCTGGTCCAGAACATCCAACAGATGCTGGATTCGAGTGCGATCTGGAAAATCTGGAGGTCAAGTCAGAACCTTGAACTGATTGCTGTGTTCCTCAAACATTCCTGAAGCATTCCTGCAGAGAATCAGGGAGCATCATCCTGCTGGAAGAGGCCACTGCCACCAGGGAAAACTGTTCCCATGAAGGTGGGGGAGTTGATCTGCAGCAACGTTTGAGTAGGGGCTACGTTCCAAAGGACGCCAATGGTAGGACCCAAGGTTTCCCAGCAGAAGATGACGAAGGCATCACTCTAGGTGGGTTTCCATGGGACACTTTTCTCCTATCCAAATTAAACCTTTCCGAATTGTAATGTCGGTCGCCTGTCTGGTCACATGACCCGTGATCTCTTCCGACCCGGTGTTGACACGCATCGTCTTTCAGAAACAGCGTTGACATGGAGCGACTGGCTGTCGGTAAAAAAAGGCTTTCGTGAAAGGACTTAGACCCCCGTCCTTGCAAAGGAATGAGATCTCATTCGGAAATGTTCTTTTAATTTCGGAAAGTGGTGTTTACAGGCAGAATTTTCTATCCGATTTGGTGTATTTTCTGAATCTTTTTGAAATTCGGAATCCACCTGGTGGCTGCCCGAGCTTTTTTTCTTCTCAAAATGCATCATGGTTCCATATTTACTAAGCAATGCAAACACAATCACCCGTCTACATGATTTGAAAGGAAATCTCATTTATCAGACAAGACCACCCTCCTAGCCTGCTTCAGTTCTGATGCGGACGAGTCCATTGCAGGAGAAGCTTTCAGGAATCCACAGGGGTCTGTGGCTAAACCGACCCATACGCAGTAAAAGACATACAGGTTTGGAGACGTTCTCAGAGCCTCACACTGGTCAATTTTTCCTGCTTCCAACATCAACTTCCAGACAAAATGTTCACTTGCTGCCTGATATATCCCATCCACTAACAGGTAACCATGGTAACCAGGTAACATAACCCACACACGGACTGGTAACCATATAATATAACCCACCCACTAACAGGTAACCAGGTAACATAACCCACCCACGGACAGGTAACCATGGTAACCAGATAGCATAACCCACCCACTAACAGGTAACCATGGTAACCAGGTAACATAACCCACCCACGGACAAGTAACCAGATAATATAACCCATCCACTAACAGGTAACTATGGTAACCAGGTAACATAACCCACCCACGAACAGGTAACTATGGTAACCAGATAATATAACCCACCCACTAACAGGTAACCATGGTAACCAGGTAACATAACCCACCCACGGACAGGTAACCATGGTAACTAGATAATATAACCCACCCACGGACAGGTAACCATGGTAACTAGATAATATAACCCACCCACTAACAGGTAACCATGGTAACCAGATAATATAACCCACCCACTAACAGGTAACTATGGTAACCAGGTAACATAACCCACCCACGGACAGGTAACCAGTTTATATATCCCACCCACTGACAGGTAACTATGGTAACCAGATAATATAACCCACCCACTAACAGGTAACCATGGTAACTACATAATATAACCCACCCACTAACAGGTAACCATGGTAACTACATAATATAACCCACCCACTAACAGGTAACCAGATAATATATCCCACCCACTGACAGGTGTTTTTCATGATCTGCACCTTATGGACACTTGATAGATAATAAATAAAAATATTCCGTAGACGTTCTGCATAGAGGAACTACAATCCTAATGAAATAAAATAAACCCCATGATGGCCCCACCTCCGTCTCCCCATCAGTCAAAGAAAGACATTCTACGAACACGTTCATTTAAGGAGCGTGGTGCATAGAGGTAAACCTCAGGAACCATTAAGTGTTTTCTCCTCACGGAGCAGGATTTCAGAGTCTCAGTGTGATCTGCTGAAGACCACCATCAGAGGTCTCTGAGCAGAGACCACCTCGACCTGTGGTCAGTCTTTAAATGGGCCAGAGGAACCGGGGTGTGGTCGAACATGAAGATGATATCAGAACATGTTTGTCTAGATGTGCTTCATCAGAGCAGAGCAGCTTTCTGCATCTTTGGACCTGGGTTCCATCAGATCGTGATCATATGACACACGAAAAATATAAATAAATAAATAAATAATCGAATCTCTGAGGAAAAAGGCGAAAATTGTTTTGATCACGTGACTACAAATGGTTTAAAACTAATAACACGTGACAGAATCAATGAACGGTTACCCAGAATGCACCGGCGTCTGACCTGCAGCATTAATAACGTACTCTTCAGGACATCGGTCCGAATGTAGAACTAGAACCGAACGCAGAACGGGACTCCACCAGAAGGACCGGGTCTGCAGCGATTGAACCGACACCAGGCCTCTGGTTCAGAGCCTGGGACATGCAGACCCCCTCCTTACCGGCACCAGCCCACGAACAGAACCGGGTTTCAAAAGAACCGAACATTATAAGGAGGCTGATCCTAACCGGGGACGTCCAAACGATCTGGACTCACCTTAGCCGTGATGGTGCAGCAGGATGGAGGTCCGCTCCGCCGCCCCGTCCTCCATCTTCGTGTAGCGGCTGGTGTTTCTGCTCCGGCTCCTCCTCCTGATACCCCCCTCACCATCCCCCCCCCCCTCAGCATCACCACAGACTCCAGTCTGCAGCCGGACCTGATGGTGAACCCATCACTAGAACATAAACACCCGTCACAAGAACGTGGACATTAAAACCATACAGGTTTGAATTAAAACCTCAAAACAGTAGAAATGGAATATTTTCTCAAAGAGGCGGAGCCTCATGTTTCCAACCTAATTCAATATCTCACATTATTTTATTCGTTTAATTTTCTCCTGCTCAAAAAATTCATTGCTGTGACATCATCACCCGTGACATTATTTCACATTGAAATGTTTACCATCACTAAATAAAGATGAAGATGGAGACTCCAGTAGGAGGCTGATAGTGAAGGTGTGTCTCCAGCCCTCCATAGTGTCTCCAGCCCTCCGTTCTACCCACTCAAACCGCCTCCTCCTTACCCGGACTAACCTCAGCACCATGGTTGATCGGGCCTTCTGTTCTGCCGCCTCTCGTCTGCGGAATGCCCTCCCCGACCATCTGAGGGCTCCACAGACATCTGAACCCTAACCCTTCGTATAATTATATTAATACATTTTATTTATAACGCACTTTACATAAGGATCAAATCCTCAAAGTGCTACAAGGTAAAAGCAGATAAAAGCATCAACAAAAAAATATAATAATTATATTAAAATATGACCAAAAAGGTGTCAGATGATTTTTTAGGTCCATATCTCCTCGGATCTCCGGACTCAAACACAAAGGCATCAGAGATGTCCATCTATGTGAACTTTATTTGATTGGTCAGCAGAAGAACATGGATTATCCTAGAAATAAATACAACAGTGATAAGATGTTAGAGATGGTTCATCCTCTGGAGAATATATTAACTGAAGCTACATTATTCTTCTTCAAAGCTCGTAGAACCTTTAACAACATTTCTGCATAGATAGTTTGTGTTCGTATCCCATCATTAACAGTTCAGAAACACTTAAGAACCCAACTCTGTCCTGGTACCAGAATCCTCTGATGGTCCACAGTGATGAAGCTCCATCCTCCACTGAGGTTTCTACAGATGGAAGCACATGGAGAAGGTCATGGCATCCAGCCTGTGTTCATGTCCTCACATCGCCGACGTCTCCATGGCAACAATGGAGCAGTGATGTCATCATTAGTGACAATGACACACTGAGAAGGTCACAACGCTAAAGTTACGCTAGAAAGTAAGAGTCTGACCTGCTGACCCATCAGCCACAACATTATGACCACTGATTACCATGGTTACCTGTCAGTGAGTAGGATATATTACCTGGTCACCATGGTTACCTGTCAGAGGGTGGGAAATATTAAGCAGCAGGTGACCATTTTGTCCTGAAGTTGACGTTGGAAGCAGGAAAATGGACCAGCATGAGGATATAAGAGACTTTAACAAGAACTATATTGTGGTAGATAGAAGACTGGGTCAGAAAACTGCAGGACTTGTTGGTTGTTCCTGGTCTGAAGTGGTTAGAACCTACCAAAGTGTTCAGAGGAAGAACCACCAGGGTCATTGATGGTTGAAGGGAGCGAAGGCTAGCCCGTGTTGTTTGTTCCCACAGAAGGTTTACTCTCGCACAAACTGCTGAAGAATTTCATGCTGGTTCTGATAGAAAGAAGTCAGAACACTCAGTGACATCACCGTGTCCTCTTCCAGCAGGATACTTCTCCCTGACTCAATGCAGGAACAGCTCAGGAATGGTTTAAGGAACAAAACAACCAGTTCAAACTGTTGACTTGACCTCCAGACTCTCCAGATTTCAATCAAAAGCAGCATTTGTAGGATGTTCTGGACAAACAAGTCTGATACATGGAAGCTCCACTTCACAATTTCCAGGACTTAAAGGATCTGCTGCTAACGTCTTGCTACTAGATACCACTGCAAACCTTCAGAGGCCTGCTGGGGTCCGGGCTGATTTGGTGGTTAAGAGGAGGACTGGTGGTTATAATGTTATGGCTGACCTGTGTAAGGTCCCTGTAACAGTAGTAGTTCAAAGCTACCATGTAGCACCAGTGCTGCTAAACTGCTAAAGCTAAAACCACGTTAGCCGTGAATAAACAGGAAGTCATTTGTCCCACTTTCAGAAGGGAAATCTGAGGACCTAAAAGAAAACAGGAGTAATTCTGTGCTTAAAATCCGCCCTTTGCAGCAGGTGAGAACCGAGTGAACCGCAGACACAGACGATGGATGATGTCAATGTGATGTCATCACTGGCTACAGAGTGTGCTTCTAAATTTCTCATTTCATGCTGACGTCATCCACGGTGACATCATCCACGGTGACATCACTGACAGTTTTCACACTTTAATCAGGACTCTGTAAAAACTGATGTCATTTCTTCATCACAAGGCAACATGAGGTCATCATGACGTCACGGTCCAATGGGTTTCAATCTGCTCTCACGGCTGCAAACTCACGCCCCCTTCTCCTGCAGTGTCATTCCTGAAAAAAAAAACTAAACGGTGACCTTTGACCTGAGGCATTTAGACCCTGAAAGAAGACGAAGATCTACAGACACAGCATGGCCAGCTCTCCAGGTCCAGATTTCCATTCTGATGGCGTCGGTGGCTCAGGTGAAACCATCGTCTCCCCTCGCCGCCAGGAGGGCAGACATGTTGGCCGGGGTCTTCTGAAGTCCGATGAGTCATCGTCAGCTTTAACAGAAGACTTGGAGTGACTGTTATCTCTCAAGGCTGCTGACCAATCACAGCGTCCAACCACTTCCTGTATGCCAGGGCAAACCGTCTCTGCTCATGGTTACAGCAGCCGTCCAGGGCCCCGCCCACAAAGTTGTACTCGGAAGACAGAGTGGGCGAGTCAAGCAGCAAGACGCCCCTCTTCTGACGCTTGCTATCCCGTGGCTCTGGTAAGGACGCGCCGTCGACTTCCATCGCCTCACCGGCGTGCCTCTGTCCATTCACGCCGCCCTCCTCGCCGGCTCTCTGTGGTTCTGGGCTGCCGTTGCTAGCGTGGAGTGACTTGCTGCCTCCATTGCTGCAGTGGTGCTGGTGGTCCCGCCTCCACTTGTCCCACAGGTAGAAGATGTGCCGCCTGGTCGGGAGGAAACACAGGGAATAAATGACAGGACATGGAGAGGACAAAAGTATGTGGACACATGATGCCTGTTTGTGCAAAAAAAAAAGAGAAAGATGTTCCTTCAAACAAAGTAACAGGATTCGGCCATTAGGAGAGGAGAGAGGTTGGACACTAGAGACGGAGAAAAGGACTTTTCTGCCACGCAGGATGTATATGGGAAGGACGTGATGAAGGTTAGGGTGATAGAGGATAGAGATAGATGTACTTTGGAGAAATGATGAAAGAAAATGAGAGAAAAGGGTGGAAGATGTGGGAATTGTAAACCAGGAAGTTCCAAGGATCAGATAAGATGAAGTGAGAGCAGCTTTGAAGAGTGTGAAGAGAGGTAAGGCGGTTGGTCCTGATGACATACTGGTGGAGGTATGGAGGTGTTCCTGGAGAGAAGGAAGAGGAGTTTTTAGAAAGGAGACATGAGAGGATGCCGGAGCGCTGGAGTAAAAATGTTCTGGTGGCCATTTTCAAGAAATTGCAGATGTTCAGAGCTGCAGCATCTACAGAGGTATAAAGCTGATGAGCCACAATGAAGATCTGGGAAAGAGTCGTTGAAGTTATAGGTTAGGAAAAGAGGTGACAGTCTGTGAGCAGCAGTTTGGTTTCATGTTAAGAAAGAGCACTACAGGTGAGATGATTGCTTTGAGAGTGCTGATGGAGAAGGACAGAGAAGGTCCGAAGGAGCTAGGACAGTGGTGGGGGAGGAAGTCTGGAGTGACAGGAGAATGTTAGAGTGGACCAGGATTTGTATGACAGCAGCATGATAGCGGTGAGGTGTGCAGTAGCAGTGACAGATTGGTTTAAGGTGGAGGCGGGACTGCACCGATGAGGGGCTCTGAGCCCCTTCTTGTTTGCTATGGTGATGGTCAGGCTGACAAGAGGAGGTCAGCCAGGAGTTTCCATGGACTATGATGTTGGTGGAGGACATTGTGATGTGTAGTGAGAGCAGGGAGCAGGTGGAGGAAAAACCTGGAGAGGTGGAGGTATGCGCTGGAGAGAAGAGGAATGAAGGTCAGTCACAGCAAGACCGAATACATGTGTGTGAATGAAGGGGAGGCAGGAGGAACGTTGAGGATGAAGGAGCAGAGGTGGAAAAGGTGCAGGAGTTGAAGGACTGGTACCGGGCTGGTACTGTTCAGGATAACTGGGAGTATAAAAGAGAGAGGAAGTATCTAATGCAGGCAGGGTGGAGCAGGTGAAGGGGTTCTCTGTGACAGAAGAGCAGCAAAAGGAGTGAAGGGAAAGATGGGAGGCCACAGAGGAGGTTTCTGGATGTGGTGAAAGAGGATATTTATTTGGGTGGTGTGAGAGAGGAAGACGCAGAGGAGAGAGGAAGATGGATGAAGATGGATCCATTCTTGTAGGCCCATAAAGGGAACAGACGCTAGAAGAAGAAGCCCCAGCTGGTGGTTGTGATGTTCACTGCCCCCTAGTGGTGGTCATGCTGTGTTCTTCCCATTTTGTTAAGAGGTGGAAACAGTGTGAAGTTGTTTGTTGCATAAACTTTAAGGGTTATAAAATAGATTCTCAGCAGGAACTTCCTTCAAAGCTGGGTAGACGTCAGAGAGAACTTGTTCCTTTCTTATGTTGTTCTGGACTCACCTATGGCTCCAGAGCGCCTCGTGTCCCGGGAAGGACTGGATCAGGTCTGAGATAAGGTCCATCTCCTGCTGGAGGAGTTGATGGACTGCAGTGGAGCTGAGCCGTCCCTCATCTTCATTGGCTGCTTCTGCGGGAGACAGCTCTCCGTTAGGCTGGGCGTGGCTGCTGGGGGCCGTGGCGGAGTAGTGGGGGACCGATGGGGGGGACTTGGAGTATTCCGCGAGGAGCTGCTGCAGGAGAAACTGGCGGTAGTGGAACCCGCTGTGGTCCGACACGTGCATGGACACCCAAGGACGCATGGAGGACAGCTCATCATGGAGAACCTGTGAGGAAACACGGTGATGTCAGAGGGGCCTTCAGGTCCCTGATGACAAAGGGATGACGGAACCACTAGTGACAGAACAATCGCTAAAAGTAATAATCACAATGGATCAGTCCTTGGGGGTATTTGATTTATAGTCCCTCCTACTTTTTAACAAAAAGGGATTCTCCTCCCTGAAGCTTTGGAGAAGATGGGTATGATAGATAAACCTGGTCCTGGTCTGACCTGGATGTTGGGTAGGACAGGTAGAACCTGGTTCCGGTCTGACCTGGATGTTGGGGATGATAGATAGAAACTGGTTCGGACCTTAACGTTGCCCGTTGCCATGTGCTGCAGCACCCAGATGCGGTGGGACCAGGCGTTGTAGTTGCTGGGATAGCGACACGCAGCGTCGCAGCACACCTTCATCTCCTGGTGGACGGTCTGGTCCAGATGGTCCCTGAGCTGCTGGTTCCTGTCTGCCTCCGTCGGCTCCGCCTCCACCCGCTGCTGCTTCCTGCTCCCGACCAACGAGGGCTGACACAGGATCTGCTGCAGCACCCAGCGCCTGCAGAGAGACCAGAGCTCAGCGTACAGTCGGTCCAATCCTGACAACACTGTAAAAATTCTGTTCCCACCAAACAAGTCTGACTACAGTTTGGAATGAAAATAATGTCATGGAGCAAGTTTACTATCAGAACTCATTCTAGGAATCTAACTTTGTCTTCATCAGATCCACCCAGAAACTGAAAGTGAAGCTGATTTAAAGAACAGAGTTTTTACAGAGCAACTCGATTAGATGGACTCGGTTCTGTACGGTTTTCCTGATTAGAATGCCTCGGTTCTGTCTGGTTTTCCTGATTAGATGGCCTCGGTTCTGTCTGTTTTTCCTGATTAGATGGCCTCGGTTCTGTCTGTTTTTGCTGATTAAAAGACTGGGTTCTGTCTGGTTTTCCTGATTAAATGGACTCGGTTCTGTCTGGTTTTCCTGATCAAAAAACTCGGTTCTGTCTGGTTTTCCTGATTAGATCGGACTAATGTTAGGTAGAAGAATTCTAGAGGAGATAACCCGTTAGAAGAACCCGTCTCTTGCTAAAGGTTCTGTTTTTATAGTGTTTGGACCTCAGAGGCTGATAGATGAACATTAAACTGGGTCGAAGATTCTGACCTCCCTCCCAGCAGGATAAATAGAAAAACTACACGGAATCAGAACCTGGTGTGAATGACCTAGGATCACTGGATTAAGATTTGCAGAACTTTTTTTTATTTTGTGTGATTAAAAATTAAATTCATGTCACACATATTTTCGTCACAATAAGGCGGAGCGTCAATTGGGTCCCGACTGTTTTGGTTTCAGTCGGATGAGATTGGATCAGATACAGATCTGGTTCAGGTCCATCATTTCCTCCACCTGGAGGTCATGGGTTCATCTGTTTGTCAGAAGGATTAACTGCTGACTGGTTTTAATGAGACTTGGATTGAGGTTGGACTGGAGTAGACCCGGTTACATGTTAGTGGATCCAGATAAAGGGGCGGAGCCAGGTGAAGTTCTCTGGCGGTGATGGAGACGATCAGACATATTAGGGGGGGTAGGATCTATGAAGGTTCTGCAGATCCACCAGACTTATATCTTTTTCAGGTTCTGTTTGAAGAGCTCTAACGAGTACCACCATCTGGACTCTAGGGGGCAGCGGCTGATCAAACAGTAGAACTGTTTGGTTTTTTGGATGGGTTTCTGGCAGAGGATCCTGCGTGGAGTTGTACTAATCTGAGAGATTCGGGAGGAGATCCCAGATCTCTGCAGTGAGTGAAGGAGAAGAAGAGGAGGAGGTTGTGGTGGGGAGTCTAACCGGTGGATCCATGTCTCTGGACTCTTGGGGAACTTGGTGAGGGCCAGCATGCCCAGGTAGAGGTCCTTCTCTGGATGAAGAACTCCATTCTGCAGCAGCTCTTTCCTGGCGTTAGGAGAGAAAGAGGAGAACATGCTGGGACCTTCAGAGAGGCTGGGTGGTTGCCGGATCGGACGACGGGAAACCTGAAGGCAGTCAAAGCTCCTGGAAGCAGATGATTGGATGGAGACCTACCTGACGTTCCACGCCGTGGTGAAGTCTGGGTTGAGCAGCAGCACGGTGGAGGTTATGTCTACCAAAGCTGAGGAGCACAAACATCTCTTGTTAGCCGCCTAGCTTCTCATCCGATTGTGTTTGTTTACCTCAGACTTTAAAATGTTAACGATACAGTGATACGGGTCGGAAAGCAACATTAAAAATGCGAGTGGATCCGATCTTGAGACCTTTGACCGGTCAAACTGCGATTATATTATCTATCCAACCATTATCTGTATCAGCTTATGCTGTTCAGGGTCGCTTGATGGTTCTGCTATCTCAGACGGGCTGGAGTCGGGTCGGGTGTGTTGTCAGCTATGATCTAGTCACAGAAAAAGTAGAAGAGGAGTGTCAGTTACCTTCCCGGTCCAGCCAGTGGCGCCGCTGGCGGTACAGCAGCAGCTTGTTGTGGACGTATGGCAGAAGGAACTTGACACACCAGCTCTCCACCCCCAGCTTGTTCTCCACCAACACGATGGGACTGCGGTTGTAGCGGGCCTCGGGACACGGGATGACGCCGATCTCATCGCTGCGGTTCCGGATGGGTGAATGTGGACACAGAGCGGTTCAGACACGTGTTCCATCACAGAGTATCTCATCTCTGCTTTAGATTATTCTATCACATTGCTTAAGTCACGATGCGATATATTATCACCATACTTTAGCTACAGTAGCATATCGTTGTGATAGTCGGGCGGTGATACAATATTAACATGATAATAAAGCCATAATATAATAATAATAATATCTGAATATTTAGGCCACCATACGATATTCTGAAAAGATTTAAGTCACAATGAATATAATGTAGCTTAATTACCGCAACCAGTTTAACATTTAACCGGTTTTATGTTACTTCTTATTTTAGCCAGTTTGAAGTAATATATTTAATATAGCTGGATTCATGTAACAAGTTTAAATAGATTTATTCAACATAACTGGATTAATGTAGCCTGTTGATTGTAGCTGGGTTAATGTAACCGGTTTAATGCATCTGGATAAACATAGATGTTTTGCAGCAGCCACTTTAACGTAGATGTAAAATGATAGCTTGTTTACGGTAACCGGTTTAACATAGCCCGATAAACATTGCGGGTTCACCGTAGCCGGTTCAACGTAGCTAGATAAACACAGCGGTTTCCGTCGCTGGATAAATATAGCTGGCTCATCGTAGCACGGGTTAACGTAATTGGACAACTATAGCCGGTATACCGCAATCGGTTCGACGAGTATCTGTCTGCAGTTCGAGGTACCGGTACGAGCTCCGCCGGTTCCCGCCGACTCGTACCGGGGCTCAGTCCGACCTGTGACCGCCTCCGGGAGGCTTTCTGTCGCCTACCGTCACTCACATGTTGGGGTTCCTCTTGAAGGCGCTGCTGATATCTTTAACCACCCGCTTCACCAGGACGTCCAACTCCTCTTCACACTCCGCCATCTTCATTGCCTGACATAACACATGACCCTACGTCACTTCCTGCTCACACACCCTCCTACGGTAGCCCGGAAACGAGAAAGTCTAATTTTTGCTCTAACTGAATAATCATCAACACAGACAATAACAACAGAAATAAAAATGTTAATTATGATAATGTTGTTGTTTTCATTACTTGATTGATGCCACATATTTCTTCTGTTTGTTTTTAATATAAAAAAAAAAGGTTATTGTTGAACTTGAGACACTGTTTACTCTGTCATAGTGTTTCAGGTCTTGTAGGGAGGGGCTATGTTAGGAACGTCATGATGCAGAGCCAATCAGAGTTAGAGGAGGGCGGGGCCTGTCATGGCGTCACCGTGGACGCGTTAAAGTGGGTACAGTGGCCACCAGAGGTCCTCATGAGCCAAGAAATGCCCCACATTTTGAGTGAGAGGAGAAAAATTAAATTTCTGTTCCTGGCGAACATAGAAACTGAAGTTTTGGAATGTGTTCACTGAGACTGAATGTTGTGTTGGTGTCTGTCTCCATGGAAACGTTTTTATATTAGCTAACATATAGATCAGGGTGTTTGTGTTTGTGTGTGTGAAGCTGAAGCTCCTCCTCCGGGTAGGGTTTATGTGAGATGAGCTTTTTAGACAGTTTGTTTACTGGCTCAAAACCATCAGAGCTGTGGGTTCAGTCTGTTCCCTCTTCCTGTGGAAATGAAAACCAGAGCAGACATACAGCTGTGTATCAATATTACTTCAAACACAATCACTACTGGAGCAGCGGTAACCATGGTTACACGCAGAGAGTGTGATGCGTCTAACATTCATGCCTCCGTTATTCGTAACCACTTATCCTGTAGGGGGATGGAGCCTATCCCAGCTGACATAAAGTCAAGCTTTCGTCAACAAATCCTGAGTTTGTTCCTGACTCCTCCTCCTTCTGAGCCTGAAACAGAGCTGTCAGATCATTTGTCAGATTATAGATTGACCCTAGATTCAACCTGCTTTCAATCTAGGATTTATCTGAATGACGTTCTCTAGCCGTCCTTCTCAAACGTCTCGCGCCGTGGACGTCTCTCACATCCAGACAGAAGCTTCTTCTCCAACATGGCTGAATATTGGAGATTACAGCTGCAGAAAAAAAAATAGCCTCTGACTGATATTATAAATAAGTTTAATACCAAAAGTCAGGTTTGATTATCAGCCTATCTGCTTTCCATCAGGGTTATTGAGGTCGGAGGTCACGGTAGCAGCAGTCCAAGCAATATATTCCCAATGACCCTCTTTAGAGCAACCCTCTCCCGCTTATCCCGGGGGATTTGGGAGATCCTGAAGCATTCCCAGATAAAATTTGTAATTTCTCCAGTGAGTTCTGGTTCCACCCAGAATTAAGTCTGTATTTGTATTTTATTGTACTGCTTTCTGGCGCTTAGTGCCCATAAATGAAAATAAACATCTGTTCAATGTCATTCCTAGAAAGATTCACTCAAGCAGCAGTTTCCTCCCACGCCAGTTTCCTTTCCTTCTCTGACGAAGCCTCGTTTTTCCCTTTTTTAATAAATATCATCCCGTGGGCGCACTGAAACTTTCCGCTCAATAAGCGTGAAGCATGGCGACCATAGCGTCTCACTAGTTATCATGGCGACCATAGCATCTCACTGGTTGCCATGGCGACCATAGCGTCTCACTGGTTACCATGGCGACCATAGCGTCTCACTGGTTGCCATGGTGAAGCACAGTATCTGAGCTCCATTGATGATGATTAATCTTCTCCATCCTCTCTGCCTCCCCACCCTCTCCATCCTCTTCACCCTCTGCATCTTCTCTGACCTCCTCACCCTCTCATCCGCTCCATCCTCCCCGCCTTCTAGATAGTCCTCCTGACAGAACATTCCATAGATGTCTTGAACACATGTCCTCTTGTCTCGCCAGACATCTGTGTTCTGTTGCCTCATGGTCCAAAGGTCTACTTCCTGTATGCCCCCTCAGATCGGTGGACCGGGCCTGTGTGATGAAGAGCGATGATGTTAGACATCAGAACCTCCGTCTCCATCCCGTGGCTGCAGAGGAGCAGCTCAGACACTACAAATATTGAAATCTTGTATTTTCAATCTAACCACCTCCAGATGTTTCCATGGTTCTGATCCCTGCAGGGCCCATATGATTTAGAGAAGGTTCCTCCCCTGGAAAACATCTGAGACAGGAGATGGAGGGAGAAATTATTCACTGAGGCTTCTCTTTGTTTTCATCCTTTTTTTAGTATTTGATGTCTGTAAGAGATGATAGAACTAGAACTCTCCATGCTGGTCTGATCAAGGAGAACCTCCTCTCCACAGAACCGTTCATATCAGACCACAGACCACATAAAGACCAGCGGCCATGACTGCAGGAATCAGGGTTTCCCCAAAACCGGAAACCTCATCCAGCTCCGATTATGGTTTTATTTTCTATCTCATTTATTTCATCATTCATTTATCTTCTTGTCTTGTCTGATGACGCTGGGAGTCCTTACATATAAAGTAGGTGATGGAGGCAGGAGGGGAGGTGGGGGTGGGGGGGGGGGGGGGGGGGGGGGATCCACCGTGTTGGAGGTAAAAAAAAAAATTGGGGTTGGGTGGGGGGTCCTCCTTGTCCCTGGCCCGCTGCGCTGCGGCCCTGCGTCAGTGCGCAGGGCCAGGCAGCAGGAGGCGGAGAGGTACCGTGTCCCGGACTCCTGGACCGCTCCATCTCATCCCCCTCCCCCTGGACACCAATGCATCGACCTGGATCCACAGTTGGACTCTGCAGACTTCGGTTCAACATGGGGAATACCAGCAGGAACGGGTCCGAGGAGCAGATGGTTCTGGAGCTCTGAGGGATCGAACAGAAACTCCACTGGCACGATGCGCCCCGCTCCCCCCCACCTCCAGGGTAAGAACTAGAACTGGAATCTTGAGTTCCACGGGTTGATTGTGGTTCTGGTTCAGACTCAGTCAGACCTCTGGATCAGGGGTAACCGTTGGTCTCTGCAGCAGGATGCTGGTCTCTGTGCGTCCTGGTTCTGGTCGGAGTCCTCCGGGCGCAGCAGCTCCTACCCGGGTCCTGCAGCTTCGAGCTGGGCTCCTGTGGATACACGTCCGACCCGGAGTACGGGACCTGGACCATGAACGAAGAAGGTACCGTTAAATCTGATCTGCTGTAAAAACTTCTTTACCATGTTTAAATTCTAATAGGTTTTATATTCATACTGTAAATACTTCTACATACTATACTACCGTATACTACTGAACCATCTACTAGACTAAATACTACCTACTGTACTAAACTGTAAACATTGAAAACACAAATATACTCTAATATACTATTATATACATACTTTACCCTACTACACTGCAAATAAACGGTACTACGTGTACTTAGTGCAGTATATTCATAGTATAATATGGTATAATATATATATAGTATAGTATATTTACAACATACAATAGTATGTGTAAGACATATTATATAGCATATTATAAAGATACTACTATACTATACTGTAAATATTATATACTATATAACCTATACTTAAGTATAGTACTTTTCAAATATACTATACTGTTTATTGTATACCATACTATACAGAAAAGGGGGGGGGGGGGTCCGCCATCCAGTTTGAATGATCCAAGCTGAGAATGGAGCAGGAGGAACTGAAATCACAGGTTCTGATCCAACTGTTGTGAAATTCATCTGGAAATCTCACCATGTGTGTCACCTTTGACCCCCTGGTGCCTGCCAGAACTCCGGACCACATCTGGGCTGCTTCTGATGAGACAGAAGTTGTTGTCCTGGAGGATTTCCTCCTAGAACTGGATCAGGACATTAGTGAGGTTAGTCTGTGGTTCTGCTTGGAGGCGGCCGATGCAGCGATACAGAACGTCACAGTTGTTCTCAGGTGGATCAGGTCCAGAGAATGTGAGGACCAGTCAATGGCATCAGCACCTTCACCATCCAGGACCAGCCTAAAAACTCTGATCACCTGAGGCCGGGCCATTCCCTAGAACCGGAGCAACCCAGAGTCCAGTGCACCAGTGTAAGGTCTGACAGGGTCTGAAGATCTCATCCTGGTACCTAACAGCAGTCAGGGTACCGCTGGACCCTCCAAGGATCTGCCTCCTCATAATCTCTGATCCACCACCAAACT
Organism: Lophius americanus; assembly: GCA_037951165.1. NCBI lineage: Eukaryota > Metazoa > Chordata > Actinopteri > Lophiiformes > Lophiidae > Lophius > Lophius americanus. Next base: position 92,484 of record JBBDHG010000410.1, read on the forward strand.
GGTCCTGCTGGATGATGTTTCAGGCAGAAGAACTTTCCCCACGGTGTCTCCAGAACCTTCACATCCGTCACATGAGCTCAGTGAGAACATGCTTTCATCTGTGAGGAGAACGGGGCACCAATGGAGAACCTGTCCCTCCTGTTGTTCTCTGGTGAACATCAGTCCAACTTCATGGTGCTGGACCGTGAGAACCACTAGAGGACTTTGGGCCCTCATGTCACCCTCATGGTTCTGACGCTTTGGTTAGAAACATCCCACCAGTAGCTGCTGGAGGTCATCCTGTCTGGAGAAGTGATGAAGATTTTCCTACAGGGTCCAGATCAGGAACTGTTCCTGACCTTTGATCCGTTACGGAACCAGACCTGATTGGGTCTGATATTAGTCTTTGCACTTTAATCTGTTATCTAACAGCAGTGGATGTAAATATTCTGAATCACCTCGGATCTGCAACATTCCCAGGTCCAGGTCAGATTCTGGTGTGTTCTGGATCTCCTGCCGACGATGTCATCAGGTTTTTATGACCATCACCCATGAAGGTAGAAGATAAAATGTTGTACTGATGGTAAAGAGTCCAGTAGAAACGTTCTGGTGGTCACTTTCTAGGGACATACTTTACATCTCCAGAACCTTTTATCAGAACTTGTCCATCCTGCGGACCGGCAGACAGAGCGGTGCTGTTAACGGAGGATATTTTAGGGTCGGGTTGTCAGCAGCGTTGCCAAATGTCGTGGAGGCTCCGTCTCTGCTGCCAAAGAGTTCTGCGGTACCGCGGACCTCCTTTGTACAGCGGCCCATTGAAATCCCTCAGAAACAAACACGGCTTTGAACACATGACCTCCTCGGCTCCTCGGCCCGAGCTCTTAGTCAGAATCTGTTTGGGTTCGATGGAGAGACCCCGAGAGAGTGTTTTGGATCACGGAACCACATTCCACACGTCAGGTCCGATATTCCGAGCCGCTGCCCCCTTTGTCTCGTTTTCCACCAGCTGCTGCGCAGCATGCGTCTAACTGCCGGGCGTCCGAAAGCAGCTCGCTGTGTTTATGATGGTCTGTCAGCACAGTTTATGTTCCTGCGGTCAAGATAAGTGGCGGTAGTGTAAATTGTGTGTGCCATCTCTCATCCAGCCCGGTCTTTAGATCTGGGTTTGGACTCACTGCCAAGCTGTGCCTGTCCTCCGGGTCCGTCCGGACCCAGGGTGCAGCCCTAAACCTCTGACCAGACGGAGGTGGTGGAGCGAGGGTGGAGAAGGGCACGGACTACACCCACTGTGGCAATAAATAGGCTCTTAAAAAAAGGAGACCATGGTGGTTGTTTTCTGTTTGGTTGCCGTGGCAATGTGAGGAGAGGAAGAGAGCCGGGCAGATTTGTGGTGGAAGCTTGTGGACGGACGTCGTAGGTGATTCTGTTCAGCAGAGACATTGGGGACAGGATAAACATGGAGACGGGGATGGATGGAGTGAGGTGGAGGCTTTCAAGGCCCTCAGTGCCTCAAAGACCACCTCCATGAACGCTCCATGAAGAACGGGCCCTGACTTCTGATAGGCGGACAACTCCAGGTGAAAAGCTCTGCTAGCATTAGTGGCACTAGCATGTGAGGTGAGTCCCCCCCACACACATATGTATATATATATGTGAGGTGAGTCCCCCCCACACACATATGTATATATATATGTGAGGTGAGTCCCCCCCCCACACACATATATCTATATGTGAGGTGAGTCCCCCCCACACACATATATATATGTGAGGTGAGTCCCCCCCACACACATATATATATGTGAGGTGAGTCCCCCCATATATATATGTGAGGTGAGTCCCCCCCATATATATGTGGGGGGGAATTGTATAAAATAATTGTGTCGGGGGGGAGAAGAATCCGTGCCAGGGTGGAGGGGGTCCATTCTCATTTACATATTGACATTAATTGGGTCGAAGTACAACCGAGTGCTGGGGTCCGTCCTCCGGCCCCCCATTCTCTCTTCCAACAAACCCACATAGACCTTAGTGCGAGGAAGAACTGGATTCATTTAGAGTATGGTCAGTTGTTTATTTCACATAAAGCGCCCCCTAGTGTCGGAAATATACAACCGACCATTCTCAAAATGAATCCAGTTCTTCCTCGCATTAGGGTCTATGTTGGTATAAAATTTGAATTATACCACCAATTCTGTCCCCCCACCAGGATTGTAAAGTCTAAGGTTTGATTACCGCGGCAGATAGAGGTTGTGAGTTCGCGTCCAGCACGTTTTAGCTCCTCCCATCATTAGGTCGGGAAAAGTCGAGGATATAATAGTATCGTCTATCGCCTCCACCGTGTTTGCCACAAATCCTTCGTGTTAGCCCGATAACTCAAACACTATTCATTGGATCATTTTCAGATTGTATACCCACATAGATCTTATTGTGAGGAAGAACTGGATTCATTTTGGGAAAGGTCGGTTATATATTCCTGACACTAGGGGGAGCTTTATCTGCAAAAGTTTTTCAGGACACAATTTCTCAATCATTGGTCCGATTTAGTCCAAACCTGGTTCCTCTGAATCGACTCAAAGAGATCTATCTCGGAAATATCGTACTTTACTCTAGTAGTTCATATATTAATCACTAGGGGGAGCTTTATCATGAAAAAAATACTGTGGACAGGACTTTAACTTGAGGGGTTCAATCAGGGAGTTGCATCCCACAGTTAGTCCTCTCTGAGGTTGGACCGGGTCCGCTTCATATTAAATCCTTCCTATTAGATGAAGGATTGTTCTGAACGACCTGAACGAGGAGGGCTGAAGTTCTGGAAGGGGAGGGGTACCAGGAGCATCTGCCAGAGCCATTAAACATGAGTCTGGAGGAGGGGAGCAGGGCGCCCACTGGGAGTCCTGACTGCGATGACATCATCACCGGGCTCAGAGAGAACCTATGCCCTACCTGGATCTCCACAGCTCCCTGCTCAGACGCTCCTGCCGGGACGATTCGCCCAACTTCATATGACCAAATAAGGGATGAGAGAAACAACTGTAAATCCCCCGGCCCCCCCTCCCCAGCCTGATTTAGAGGCGAGAGCATGTAAACCGGCTCTCCATAAACACACTTTATATCCACTGATCGTCTCTCTGCTCACTCACTGCGGCCTGGAAGGATCAGAACAACACCACGCGGATCGCGCAGGGGTTCACACTGATCAGCCACAACATTAAAACCCCCTGTGTGTTCTGACAACTTTCTATCAGAGCCAGCGTGAACGTTTTTCCAGAGTTTGTGCTACAGAAGTTCTGTTGGATCAGACAATACGGACCTCAAGTACTGTCATGAGGTTCTCACGCTGGTCCATTTTTTCTGCTCCCGACATCAAATTCAGGATAAAATGTCCACCTGTTGCCTAATATATCCCACCACTGACAGGTATCCGTGGTAACCAATGTCATAGCTGTCAGTGGTTATAATGTTATGGCTGAACAGTGGCTGAACTTTAACTTTTTGGGTCAGACCCCCTTTGACCTGGTAGCTGGACTCGGAAAGTCGAGCTTTAGGCAACGGTTATACAGCATTACACTCACAGACACATTTACGTCCAGAACATAGATCTGGGTTCCCGGTCCAGATGTGGTTTATGTGCAAACCATGTCCAGACAGAAACCAGGAGATGATCAGCCTAGGGGTGCTGCTCATGTGACACCTCTTCATTTTGTCCTCACAGGTCATCTGATAACTGTGGACTCAGCAGTCCTACAGGACCAAGAGACGGCGATTCTGGTCAGTCCTGTTCTGGACCACCCGGACTGGAGCTGTTTGAGGCTGGTGTACCAGATCACAGGACGAGGTTCCTTACAGCTCCACTACAGACCCGATGGAGACAACTTTGACTACCAGCTCTGGACCTCCAACAAAGCATCCGACAGCTGGCTCATAGCTAGTGTGGACCTCCCAAACACCACCATCCCGTACCAGGTAAGTGTGGTTGGACCACCATCCCCTACCAGGTAGGGTTGGATGGACCACCATCCCCTACTAGGTAGGCGTGTTTGGAAACCATCCCCTACCCGCTAGGTGTTGTGAGACCACCATCCCTTACCAAGTAGTTGTGGTTGGACCACCATCCCCTACCAGGTAGGGTTGGATGGACCACCATCCAACCCTACCAGGTAGGCGTGTTTGGAAACCATCCCCTACCCGCTAGGTGTGGTGAGACCGCCATCCCTTACCAAGTAGATGTGGTTGGACCACCAACCCCTACCAGGTAGGGTTGGATGGACCACCATCCAACCCTACCAGGTAGGCGTGTTTGGAAACCATCCCCTACCCGCTAGGTGTGGTGAGACCGCCATCCCTTACCAAGTAGATGTGGTTGGACCACCAACCCCTACCAGGTAGGGTTGGATGGACCACCTTCCTCTACCAGGTAAGTATGGTTGGACCACCATTGCCTACAAGGTAGGGTTGGATGGACCACCATCCTGTGCCTGGTAGGTGTGGTTGGACCTCCATCCTCTACCAGGTAGGTGTGGTTGGACCACCATCCCCTACCAGGTAGTTGTGGTTGGACCACCATCACCTACCAGGTGTTTGTGGTTTGATGCTCCGTCAGTTATTTTGTGCCACAGGTTCTGCTGGAAGGTCGACCTGAACGTGGTTCAGGGAACAGCGTAGCCATCTTCGAAATCCACATCATTCCCGGTTACTGCATAGGTCAGTGTAGATTTCTGACCTTCTGGTGCCGATGGTTCTGATGTCGGTGGTACTGATGCTGCTGGTTCTGTTGCTGATTGTTCTGGTTCTCCCTGAGCAGAGTGTAACTTTGAGGAGCATCACCTGTGTGGCTACAGCAACAGCTGGAACCCAAACGTCAACTGGTACGTTGGTGGGAGTGTGGTGAGAGAGTCCATGAACCACAGCATCAATCACCAGAGAGGTACACACACACACACACACACACACACACACACACACACACAGACCCACACCCACACAATAATCAGGCTAACCCTCATCCATCAGGTCAATTATGTAACGGACAAAGAAACGTCCAAAAAATAATAATAATACAGTAAATGTGGTCGTGACACTTTTACAAAGATATCACACAACCGGTCCTGACCCGGGTCTGGACCTTAGCATGCTAGAATTGTTGCTAGATGCTATCATGTTATTATTCGAGCAGATATTATTGTGTTTGCTGTGCATGTCTATATCCTGTGATGGGAGGGCGAGGAGCTTCTGGTCCTAACAGAATACGTCCAACCATCACAGCCCGTACCTCCACGGACCTCGCCTTCATACAGACATCTGTTACTACCTCCGTCTGCCGTGTCCGAGGTTCTGTTGTGCTGCCTTGTGAAGTGCGATCAGATTGTTTGAAGCTGGAGGCTCTAGGATCGTTAGAACTGCTTTTCTAAAGGAGGCCGGACTCTGTGAAGAGCATCTGTCCGATCTCAAAACACACATGGACATGTTTGAACCCGCGGCCGATGAGTCATTCCAACTCTCCATTAGTCAGTGTCTCATGTACCGGTTATACACCCACATCCGTTAAGTGTTTCTCGGCCCAGAGCTGTAAACCATCATCTCATCTTCCCTCCTCTGCCTCAGGACACCACATGTACGTCGACTCGGTCTATGCCAAGCACTTCCAGGAAGTGGCTAAGCTGTCCTCACCCATGACCACGGTGCCAATGTCCGGCTGCCTTTCCTTCTACTACCACCGAGACCAGGAGAGGGGAAACATCTTCTTGGTGTTCACCCGAGACCAGCTGGGCCATTATGAGGAGATCTGGAGTCCGGAATTGTATGCGACCCCTGGCTGGACGCTAGTCAGTGTGGACATTAAGGCCCCTTACCCCCTCCAGGTCAGTACCCGCTAGAACCACGGAAGGTCAGTACCACTAAGATCTAATGTAGGTTAGTACCTGCCAGAACCATCGTAGGTTATTGCCCTTTAGCAAGAGCCACGCTAGTTTAGTACCCACCGAAACAACTGTAGGTCAGTACCCGCTAGAACCACTGAAGGTCAGTACCGACTAGCATGAGCCACGGAAGGTCAGTACCCCTAAGATCTACTGGTGGTCAGTACCCTAGGAACCATTGTAGGTCAGTACCCTTTAGCTTGAGCCACTTTAGTTCAGTACCTGCCAGAACCATTTTAGGTCAGTACCCTTTAGCTTGAGCCACTTTAGGTCAGTACCTGCAAGAACCACTTTAGGTCAGAACCCCATAGCAGGATCAACTGTAGGTCAGTACCCGCTAGAACCACTGAAGGTTAGTACCAACTAGCATGAGCCACGGAAGGTCAGTACCACTAAGATCTACTGTAGGTCAGTACCCCAGGAACCATTGTAGGTCAGTACCCTTTAGCTTGAGCCATTTTAGTTCAGTACCTGCCAGAACCATTGTAGGTAAATACCTGCTAGAACCACCGTAGGTCCACTTCAGAAGACATATTTAAAACTGGATTTTGACAAACTAGGTCCTTCTTTTCGAGGTTTGTCTACCGGTTCTGTTTCCAGGTGTCTTCATTTTTACTTTCACGTCCTCACACTACTTCAGGACGCTACTTTTATTTCACATTGAACTCCACAGGAAGTGAGATGATCACAGTGTTCGCTCATTTATCTCCTTCGGAGCAGGAAACTCTCGCACTGTATTTAAAGATGGACCACACGTCTCCACACACTGACGGCTAAATGCCCAGGATGCCGGGTCAGGCTCTGGGTTCTATCGGACTCGGTCACAGTCCGAGCTCAGCTGAGAATCAGAAACTGTTTTTGAAACATAAATAAGTGGTCGAAGCTGAACGTGTGATCGTTCTGCTGACAGAGGGCGTCTGGTCAGGGAGCTGTGATGTCACCGCTGGGTAAATGGGCACAGAGTGAACTGTAGTCTGAAGGTTTTTGCACCGACAGCATGTCTCAGACACTTTGCATCTGTAGTTTCCTAAACCTCGAGGCTGGGCGGGGAGGCCATTTCTAGCACCAGATGCCGTGATTCAGAAACCACAGGAACAGCTTGAGGGCACAGTGTGGTCACTCTGGACACACCAGCATATTTCTGGCATAGATCAAAGAGTTTTTATTTTCTTTCCATGACAAAATTCCCTGCAAATAATATGTATCTAACAAAATGTGCACCAAGTGTCCACCGTGTTAAGATGTTCGTGCGGCTGGACCAAAGATCCTGCCAAACTTCCAAGTCCAAAAGACTCTTCCAAAGTCCAAAAGCCTCTGCTGCTTTATTCTTGCAGGAGATGGAACCTGGTTACCTTAGAAACTAATGATGCCCTGTTACCATAGAAACCAACAACACCTGGTTACAATAGAAACAAATTATACCTGGTTGCCATAGAAACCAACAACACCTGGCTACCATAGAAACCAATTATACCTTGTTACCATAGAAACCAATTACACCTGGTTACCATATAAACCAACAATATCTGGTTACCATAGAAACTAATTATACCTGGTTACCATAGAAACTAATTATACCTGGATACCATACAAAACCATTTATACCTGGTTGGTGCACAAACTAAT